>JAVYIG010004806.1:0-151640 GCA_035222895.1 Strongylocentrotus droebachiensis
GGGGAGGGGGGGGGAACTGAATTCAGACGAGGATTAATATTCGAGAACGGTACAACGAATCACCTTCTTTCTTTTATAGTTTAATGAAACGTCAAAGCTTCCGCGCTTCGCGCAGGAGGGGAGAGGGGGGCGGGGAACTGAATCTAAACAAGGATTAAGAGTCGAGAACGGTACAACGAATCGTCTTCTTTCTCTAATGATTTAATGAATCGTAAAAGCTTCTACGCTTCGCGCGGAAGGGGTAAACTGAATTCAGACGAGGATTAAGAGTCGAGAACTGTACAACGAATCGTTTTGTTTCTCTAATGATTTAATGAAACGTAAAAGCTTCCGCGCTTCGCGTGGGAGGGGGGGGAGAATCTAAATTCAGACGAGGATTATTTTCGAAAACGGTATAACGAATCGTCTTTTTTCTCTAACGATTTAAGGAAACTTAAAAGGGGGAGGGGAACCTGAATTCAGACGAGAATTTAGAGTCGAGAACTCTACAACGAATCGTCTTCTTTCTCTAATAATTTAATAAATCCTAAAATTTTACGCGCTTTGCGCGAGAGGGGAAAAACTAAATTCAGACGAGAATTATTTTCGAGAACTGTACAACGAATTGTTTTGTTTCTCTAATGATTTAATGAAAAGTAAAGGCTTCCGCGCTTCGCGCGAGAGGGGGGGGGGAGAGAATCTAAATTCAGACGAGGATTATTTTCGAAAACGGTACAACGAATCATCTTTTTCTATAATGATTTAAGGAAACTTAAAAGCTTCCGCGCTTCGCGCGGTAGGGAGGGGGGGGAACCTGAATTCAGAGGAGAATTTAGAGTCGAGAACTCTACAACGAATCGTCTTCTTTGTCTAATGATTTAATAAATCCTAAAATTTTCCGCGCTTCGCGCGAGAGGGGAAAAACTAAATTCAGACGAGATTTATTTTCGAGAACGGTACAACGAATCGTCTTCTTTCTCTAATGATTTAATAAATCCTAAAATTTTCCGCGCTTCGCGCGAGAGGGGAAAAACCTAATTCAGACGAGATTTATTTTCGAAAACGGTACAACGAATCGTCTTTTTTTTCTAATGATTTAAGGAAACTTAAAAGCTTCCGCGCTTTGCGCGGGAGGGGGGGGGGACCTGAATTCAGACGAGGATTAAGAGTCGAGAACTGTACAGCGAATTGTCTTCTTTCTCTAATGATTTAATGAAACGTAAAAGCTTCCGCGCTTCGCGCGGAGGGGGGAGGGGGGGAACTGAATTCAGACGAGGATTAATATTCGAGAACGGTACAACGAATCACCTTCTTTCTTTATAGTTTAATGAAACGTCAAAGCTTCCGCGCTTCGCGCAGGAGGGGGAGAGGGGGGAGGGGAACCTGAATTCAGACGAGAATTTAGAGTCGAGAACTCTACAACGAATCGTCTTCTTTCTCTAATAATTTAATAAATCCTAAAAGCTTCTACGCTTCGCGCGGAAGGGGTAAACTGAATTCAGACGAGGATTAAGAGTCGAGAACTGTACAACGAATCGTTTTGTTTCTCTAATGATTTAATGAAACGTAAAAGCTTCCGCGCTTCGCGTGGGAGGGGGGGGAGAATCTAAATTCAGACGAGGATTATTTTCGAAAACGGTATAACGAATCGTCTTTTTTCTCTAACGATTTAAGGAAACTTAAAAGGGGAGGGGGAACCTGAATTCAGACGAGAATTTAGAGTCGAGAACTCTACAACGAATCGTCTTCTTTCTCTAATAATTTAATAAATCCTAAAATTTTACGCGCTTTGCGCGAGAGGGGAAAAACTAAATTCAGACGAGAATTATTTTCGAGAACTGTACAACGAATTGTTTTGTTTCTCTAATGATTTAATGAAAAGTAAAGGCTTCCGCGCTTCGCGCGAGAGGGGGGGGGGAGAGAATCTAAATTCAGACGAGGATTATTTTCGAAAACGGTACAACGAATCATCTTTTTCTATAATGATTTAAGGAAACTTAAAAGCTTCCGCGCTTCGCGCGGTAGGGAGGGGGGGGAACCTGAATTCAGAGGAGAATTAGAGTCGAGAACTCTACAACGAATCGTCTTCTTTGTCTAATGATTTAATAAATCCTAAAATTTTCCGCGCTTCGCGCGAGAGAGGGAAAAACTAAATTCAGACGAGATTTATTTTCGAGAACGGTACAACGAATCGTCTTCTTTCTCTAATGATTTAATAAATCCTAAAATTTTCCGCGCTTCGCGCGAGAGGGGAAAAAACCTAATTCAGACGAGATTTATTTTCGAAAACGGTACAACGAATCGTCTTTTTTTTCTAATGATTTAAGGAAACTTAAAAGCTTCCGCGCTTTGCGCGGGAGGGGGGGGGACCTGAATTCAGACGAGGATTAAGAGTCGAGAACTGTACAGCGAATTGTCTTCTTTCTCTAATGATTTAATGAAACGTAAAAGCTTCCGCGCTTCGCGCGGAGGGGGGAGGGGGGGAACTGAATTCAGACGAGGATTAATATTCGAGAACGGTACAACGAATCACCTTCTTTCTTTTATAGTTTAATGAAACGTCAAAGCTTCCGCGCTTCGCGCAGGAGGGGGAGAGGGGGAGGGGGAACCTGAATTCAGACGAGAATTTAGAGTCGAGAACTCTACAACGAATCGTCTTCTTTCTCTAATAATTTAATAAATCCTAAAATTTTACGCGCTTCGCGCGAGAGGGGAAAAACTAAATTCAGACGAGAATTATTTTCAAGAACTGTACAACGAATTGTTTTGTTTCGCGCGAGAGGGGGGGGGGGAGAATCTAAATTCAGACGAGGATTATTTTCGAAAACAGTACAACGAATCGTCTTTTTTCTCTAATGATTTAAGGAAACTTAAAAGCTTCCGCGCTTCGCGCGGTAGGGAGGGGGGGGACCTGAATTCAGAGGAGAATTTAGAGTCGAGAACTCTACAACGAATCGTCTTCTTTGTCTAATGATTTAATAAATCCTAAAATTTTCCGCGCTTCGCGCGAGAGGGGAAAAACTAAATTCAGACGAGATTTATTTTCGAGAACGGTATATACAACGAGCCGTCTTCTTTTTCTAATAATTAAATGAAACGTCAAAGCTTCCGCGTTTCGCGGAGGAGGGAGGGGGAAATTCACCCCTCCCTGCACCGACCCCCCCCCCCCCGCATCACGTCACTGTTGGTCACCATTACGTATCAATATTTGGCTCGCATAATTTCTGATTTGGGCCCCCCCCCCCCCTAAGAAATCCTGATCCGCGCCTGGAGAGAGATATATGAAAAGGAAAAGGGATGACCGCTAACATTGAAAAATAGAGCTTTAGAGATACATTTTATCCCATTATATGCATAATATACACATTTATTTAACTAAATTATTCATACCTCCTTTACATTTGAAGTATTTGTTTTCCTTTAGCATGAAAGGTGGGCTGATTGAATTAGGGCCTTTAATACTTGAATACCTTTAGATGTAAGCTTTAATATGTCACATTCTCAAGAAACAAATCGGGACAAATCAATTTTACAAAACTTTGTGAGGGTATGAATAATTTAGTTGCTATTAACTGTACATGCACTGCAGGATAGAATTGTGGATGGTTCTGATAGGAAGGGCTTGTTTTGGTTTCAACAATTCAACAAAATCTTTGGTAGATTGTGAATATACTCCAAGGACTATACATGTTAAACCCTCAAGACAAGTTCCACAATTAGTCTTAGCGTTGATATCTCTCTTGTTACTATATCATTATACTTGACGTTGGTATCGGTGAAGAGCCTGTTAATTCCCCTTCACAATAATGCCCTAGTTATAATGATTATGTGTTTGTGGACTGTGCAGTACCGTAGTCCTGAATATGGAGCCAAGTCAAAAGTGATATTTTGCAAAAATACATTGTTATTGTCAATGGTGAATTCTTCAGACAGTGTGGAAAGGAGTTTGCCTGCACTGATGCTCGAGTGCAGAACAACTTGTAGAGGTGTTGTGGTCTAGTGGGTAAGTCTCCAGACTGTGCACCATAAGGTATGTGGTTTGAATCCCTGCCGTAGCACTAATGTTCTTTTGCAAGACATCAATCTACATTTGCCACACTCCACCCAGGTGTAGTAAGTGGGTACCTGGTAGGATTTATTCCTTGAATGCACTGAGCGCTAAGGTTGCCAGAGCTAAAGCCAGAGTAATAATATGTCAAGTCCTTTGGAAGCGCATAGAGGTGTCTTAGACGAGTGGATACGTCGCCGGACTGTCGATCACACGGTCCATGGTTCGAATCCAGTCGCGGCACTAATGTCCTTTGGCAAGACATTGATCTAGATTTGCCACACTCCACCCAGGTGAAGTAAATGGGGACCGGTAGGAAGGAATTCCATGAATGCTACATGAGCACGTAGCCTAGCAGAGCCGGGGTAATATTAGAGCGCTTTGAGCACCTTGCAGGGTGGATACTGCGCTATATAAATATCCAATATTATTATTATTATTATAATATCGTAATGTGATATGCGCTATACAAGAAAGGCATATTATCATAGTAGTAAATGAGGCTACGGTATCCACTTCAAATATATGCAACGAAAACAAAAATTACGATGCCAGAGAAGAGGTCGACTAAGTTGCACAACCAAGTTATTTTATTGTTTTCTCGTTTCAAAATTCAATTGAAAACACATTACTTTTCGTATATCCATATGTTCATAAATAATTCATTGACAGAAACAATACAAACTAACAAAAGATTTATTTACATGTAACCAACATTAACAATGTACCTAGAAATTCTATGTAAAGATATTACATTTTGTTTACACATGTACATGATTACAAGTCATACTTATATTTTGTCTATATATTATGTTTTAAGCCTTTAAAATTAGAGTATCTTATTTGACACTCTAGACTTATTATCTTTATATATGTAACACAATATCTTCGAATTTGAGAACAATTATACCTGTACCTATATGGGCAAGTAAATTGAATCTAATGGATACATACCAGAGTATATTATTTGGATTACATCAACATTTTATTGAATAACTAGTAATTTTTTTCCTACACCAACAATCATCCCTAAATCAACTAAAAAGTTTGCAAAGTACCAAAGCAATTTAATGGCATCTAGTGTATGCAAGAAGTGTTCCAACAGTATACGATTGAATTGCAATTTCATACAGTACGATTCAGTCCCTGATTTTACAGCCCAAAATTGAAAGATGCTTCATGAAAGAATTTTCTAAAACTTGAATTCACCATTTCATCAGGTCAGAAAGAAGTAAAGTTTATATACAAAACTGTGTGCTCATGGCATTCTCCTTTCTAAAAACTATGAAAATATTCTCAATTTTTGTATTCATACATGTGTATTGCTTCATATAAAGTAGATATACATGTATATGTAAAAAGTGCATGATTACTAATGGGAGAGGGTTTTGTTTTCTTCATATTAATTTATTTCCAAGAAAACTTGAATAACTGAACTGTGTCTAGATTGATATAAAAATACAATAAATGTTACCATTATTCACTGTCATATGGTTTGTCAGTGACTTAACATTGGTTTCCATTTTTGTCTTTATAGACGCATTGCTTTCTGCTTTAAACAAAAAGAAATGGTGTTCTAATACAGTCCCCCAAATACGAATTCTCCTATTTTCACTGCATACAAGCATATTTTAATTTTTCAATCATCATATTTCCTCAAATATAATAACAATTATAATGTACCAATAAACTAATATTTTTAACATTAAATACAAGAAAGAACTGAATGGATCTTTACAACACAATCAAAATGTATATCAAAAGGAACATAAACAATCTGTAAAACACAAGTAGAAAAGCTTATAAAAAGTACAGTGAAATTATGTCAAAAACAAAAGAACATATTGAAGAGCACTTTGATGTATGCATGTGTAAAATGAATGAAAAAATACTGACTTTTTGTCTCTCACCATTACATCTTTCACTTCTCTAAATTGCACAAAATGCCATATTAGTGCAGTATCAATTAACCATTATAATTTGGAAAATGATGTAGTTTCTGGTGAGAAAATCAAAGTGGCATTCATAAGAGATCCTACAGTTGAAAGTTCATTCTTCAGCCACTTGTTCCTAATTCGCATCCAAGCTTAAAGGTTCTACTTATGATTTTAAAGGCATCTTTAAACAATGTTAAATCTGAGATGCACGGCCCTTCGTGTTATCAGTGTCTCTGATATGGGTGTACCGGTAATACTGAAGCCCTAAAAAAAATTGCGCTTCAAAATGATCAAGAAGTGTCTCAAAAAAGTAAAAATCTGTGAGTGACCGGTTGTACCAAACCGTACTCGTTTTCCACAATAGGCTGTAGTGTTTTGAAAACCGTAAGGAAAACGCAAATTTGATTTTGATTTCCAATCATAAATATTTTGATAATCAGACAGGCTTGTAAAAGTCATGGGGTTCCTGACTGACCTAAAGGTTTATAATTATCATTGCAGCATGAGCTAAATCCAGGATTTTATTTAAGAATCTGAGGCAAAGTTACCCAATCCCTTTAAGCAAAACTGGTCTAAAATGGTTTGGGCAAAATGATACCTAAACACCAACAGCATTTCTACGAGTTTACTTCCTACACCTCTTCCCGACCTAGCAACAAAGAAAACAAATGATCCTCTGTCTTTCATCCTTTTTTGATATGACAAAGGTCTGAAAAATACTTATTGAAGAACATACCAGTAAATAAAGCACACATTGGTTTCCTTACATCATTCTGTATCAATTATTTAGAATTTGGGGATTTCTTTCAACAACTAAAAAGAAAAGACGATACATTATACTACCACACAAAAGAAAGACTCCTCCGACTGACCCACCCCCATCCCTCCCTCGTAGTTATAAATTTGTTATATAAACCTTGTAAGGTCTGCATAGAGGTTCTTAAAGATTGAAAATTCCAATGTAATTTCACTTAAAGATCTATTTCATTCTAAATCATGACTCGTCGTCTTTATGGGACTAGATCGTTATGAATGATGAAGCATGGGTCAAAACTGGCCAACAGGTAATACAATGTAATCTAATTATAATTTTATTACGAGCAAAGGAAAGAGTCTTCAAATATCGAATTTGCAGACATGAGGTTTTTTTTAAATGAAACATTATTGAATTGCTTATAAAAATTACTTACATGCCTAAAGAAATATTTGAATAGGTTTGGGTGTAAAATTCCCCATCCTCCCAATGATGAAAGATCCTGGACAAATATATTAGAAAGTAGCTACACTATTAATTTACTTCTGGGCACTGTTGCATAAAACTTACCACTGATGGTAACTTTGCCATCAGTATTAACTTTCATGGCAACATCACTCAACAGCCAATCAAATTAAGGTTTCCATGGAAGTTACCATTAATGACAAAGTTAATGTACGATCATTACCATTAAGTTTTATGCGACAAGGCTCAGAAGTATATACATAGTACAAATGCTTCCCATTCAACATATTTGCAAGACTGCAAATCTTTAGGTTTGTTCTACAAAGCGTGTTTAATTTTTTCCTCGACCACCATTTTTTCTTCAACAAATATAATATTTTATTTTGTTATTGCTACATTGTTGAAATAAAATGTAAAACCAAGTACGTGGGTGAGAATGTTATCAAAAGGTTGGGGAAAATAAGCCAATTTTTCATTGAAAAGCAATGATTTTGAACCTCTCAACAAGTTGCCAACTTAAGGATTCAAAATTTGATTATGCTTTGTACAATTCCTGGCATGAAACGCAATGTAGTCATGAAATAAAACTGGATACAGTGTGTGCATTAGTTTTAGCTCTTTCTATGCATGCATCTGGGATATATTTTATGGCTCTGAATCAAACGGTGTTTATTCAAACCACAAAAAAGTGGAATGATTGTTGCGAAAAAGTTAACTCGTATCTTTTTCCCCATTTAGCTCTGAACAAATAATATACATGTAATACATGTATCTTTCAAACATACATCTACTACATGCACATCTGCCAAAAGACAATAGGGCTTTACTTATATTTTTATACACACAGCTAATGCCCTTCTCACTCTCAATGAAAGATACATTGCAAATTTAAATCTTTGTGAATCTCAAATGATACAGTATGGAAGAATGTTGAACACGTATATTATGTCAAAAGACATTCTGTGGAATGATAGTACTTAAAGCTTTATCTGGTCTCTCCCCTCTATGATGAAAGCATTGAAAAACAGACTGTACCAAATACCAGGGCCCAGTTTCCGTCATAAAACTTGTTATCAATAACAAGTTACAACAACTGTTATAAGCTACTGAAATTGCTGCATTTGATTGGCTGAGAGCAAATTTGTTTTAGAAATGTGACACTTGATATTGATATCAAGTCTTATGAAACAGGGCCCAGTATATCAGGTATCCTTCTACATGAACACCTGTCATTAAACCCCTAAAATATGGACACTTCTGACTGAATAGGAAGTTTTTTGTGTTAATAACCATATCAAAACTGTTACTAGATAAAAACATGCTGCACCATATTCTTTTTTTTTAAATCAAAGTATGGACTACTGCTCAGAAGTTATCAATGTGACCCTACCTGTATATGCAAGTGATATAACTCCTGCCTAGATCAAAAAGGGCATTTTCAAACTCTAACTCTAGACCTGTGTTGCATGAAGCTACTATTCTTTATCCCCACTTGCCAATATTTCACACACACAAAAAAAATGCTGAGGTTTACCGGGTCATCTGTGAATGAGCCTTTGGTTTAGAAATCAGTTGTAAAGTTTATTTACTAGAGAAATAAATGATAATCTTAGGTAGATCCATACCGGGACTTAGTTGACAAATGACAGCACCTGTATCGAAACACTTGAATGTACATGTATTAAATACACACAGTCCACTCTTATATTAACATGTACAGTAGAATCTCGTTATAGCGAGGTTCATGGAACCATGGAAATCACCTTGTTATAACAGAAACCTTGTTATATCAGTGCTCTTTATGAGGTTCCATTGTCCTTATATAAGAGGAATCTTAAAAGAAGAAATGAGTCCCATTTATCATACTTTATGTCTACTTTATCCAAATAACAACCGTCACGTCTAGGGCAAGTTTGACAATCAGACTCGATGAATTTCACCGAGCTCAGATCAGGTCCAAACATGATTATGGACACATGGGACTAATAGCCCATGGAAATAAAATAAGATACTACATGATTGCAACAAAAAATTATAGAAACAAATGTCAAATTGTTGATACTGGTGAAAGATTTGGTTGGAACAGAATTCCTGATTTTGAAAAATGCTTATCTAAAGATGTTCATCTCCTCATGATGGATAGATACTTTCTAATCCAAAAATATATCTATACAAAATATTACTGATTCAAATTATAGACATGTACGTTTCTAGAACTCATTCATGACTATCAGAATTTACCAGTTTTTCCACTATTGTCTTTATATCTAGGAAAAATACAAAATTTGAGAGTTATGCTGTGACCAGGTTACAATCTCAAAATTACTTTCAGTCAAATTGAAAATATGTTAACATAGTCTGTCTCTGTTCAGGTACCAGAGTATTCTCTTCATGTACAAACATTAAATGCTACTGGGTGGGACCAAGTGCAAGGGAAGAAGACTACACAGATCGGAGTACAGGACTGGAAGTGGCAAGCATGGGTCAGTCGATGACATGTACAAAGCACACAGGAAACACCCCTCTCCGTGACGGTTTGCCTTCTATCTCTCCAATCTGGAGATGGAAAAGAAAAGAGGGGTTAAATTGAGAAAAGTAAATGACAATGTCAATGATTATCTGTTTATTTTCTTTCCCTGACTTTATATTTACATTTTTTTCTTTCTGTTTTATAGATATTCTGACAAACACATTTATGCTCCTTCACCCTTTAATAGTCTTCATCTCCCCAACTTCCTCTTCTACTTTCTTTTCTTATCCTCTTTGTGCTTTATGAAATAGTTTCTTCTCCTTTATTTCTATTCTATCTTGTATATTTTAATCTTTCTTTTGCTCCTCCTCCTCCTCCTCCTCCTCCTCCTCCTCCTCCTCCTCCTCCTCCTCCTCCTCCTCCTCCTCCCTCCTCCTCCTCCTCCTCCTGAGATTACTCACCCACCACTCTGCATCAGCCTCCCCTGTCACTAATATAGTCTCTCCTTCTTCAAATGTGAGCTCATCTTGGTAATCGGCTTGACAGTCATACAGTGCTCTCACTCTCTTTGGTCTCTAGAACAGGAAGGAACAAAACTATGTGAAAAGGGTATGTTTAGCCCATTGCCTACAGGAAACAGTATTAAAGTTACGCTTTGACATGTAGAGGAATGAGAGGGACTTGGTAACATTGTTCAGATGAGAGAAAATGGTGCTAAGGTAGTGACTACAGTGTTAGATGTACATGTACAATTAAAGATAATCTGAAGTTTGGGGGGAAACAGACCATTATTAATGATAACAATTGGGAAAAACTGATCTGATCGATTCCTTAATTCTCCCAACTATATTATTACAATTAAATTACATGTTACATGTAGGTGAATATAAATCGTAAAAAGTTAATGAATTGGCTCTATTTACCATTCCAGACATTTAACTGTTGAAAGATTTTTTAAAGCCTGTCTTATGTCTTATTTTCATGAAAAACGATTAAGAAAATTCAAAAATGGTTGGGAGAATATTCTGTTAGAGGGTGTCGCACAGTGACGCCTTCAAAGAAAACCACATATATCTACCGGTATGTGGTTTGAGATTTGTTCAGGATTTGTTGCGTGTTAGAGGATTAGTACAGTAATTCCTTGAATGCTGTGAGCACCGACATCGGTAGCCTAGCAGAGCCGGGGTAATATTGGAGCACTTTGAGCACCCTGCAGGATGGATATGTGCGCTATATCCAATATCCAATATTATTATTATTATTATTCATAAGTGACATTTCATACAAAAATTACGCATTTTTTTCATCAACCTTCCACAATGTTAGCAAGTCACTTTGAGAGATTGACCACAGAAGAGTTGTTGTACAATCATCCAAGAAAGGGAAGATTAATCGTTTCTCACCGTCTTGGCGCCCCTTGGTGCTGGGGTAGGTGGACCACTGCTACTACTCTTGCTACTGGATGCATCATCAGTGGAGCTGCCGTGACGACTCTGCGAACGGCTACCGGGCGTGGTCGGCAGGTCCTGTTGGCTGTTTGGTCTACTATTAGAATGGAAGCTGGCCTGGGAACCTGGTCTGCTACTGGCACCCAACGCTGTCCCATTGCTGTCGGATGTCAAGTATTTCTTTGGTGGAACTGAAAGAAGGGCAAGGAGAAAGGAAGTGATCTCTATCTCTGGTTTATTATGAGATCAATTATACTTTACACTTTATAAATAAATAAATAATAATAAATAAATAAAAACGTTACTTATAAAGCGCTTACCACCGAAGTCTCTAAGCGCTATTAGCTGCTAACCATTTCAATAACACGTTAGTCACTTCAATGAGACCGACACCAGATTGACAAAATACCAAACAAATATCACGTTATCGTGAATGGCCAATAATTGGTTGATTTAGAGTTGGCGTGGAGTCAAGATGGCAGTGTGACTAAAGATTTACTATTAGAGTAAAACACATGCATATTTTTTTTAACAAGTACAACTTTACTACCATTAAAGGTACTATGTCGTATTGGCGGGCCAAAAAATGAAATGGTTGAATTCCAACGGCATTTGAAAGATAATACTAATTTAAAACTTCTCTCAAAACGAAAGGGCTTCAAAATGTCTTTTAGCGGGAAAATAACGAGCATTAGTTGTCATATCGACTTTAGTGATTGCAATCACCTAAGTAATAGTCTGATTTTCAGAACCTTGTACTGAACGGTTTTATGCTTTCTGCTGTGCAAAGATTCAATCAGTTTAATTTTGGCCATTAAAAGAAGTGGGCTATTATTGTAGATAAATGCTCATGTACCTTTACAGCTCATTTTATGTATGTTATTACCAAAAAAGAAAAAAAGTCAGTCAGTCACTCAATAGTGTCTGACAGTGAAGTCTAGAAAGTAAACAGGTTTCCTTACATAATTTGAATAATTTATTTCAAAAAATGAATTCCTTTTTAAACCAGCATATGCTATCAACATGAGATAAGTGAAGTGAGACTTACTTGCTGGAGGGCTGTCAACGCTCGGTGGCCGTGGTAATAACTCTGGTCTTGAGCTGTTGAAGACAATTCAGAATATACAAAATATTTTTGCAAAAATACAAATATCTTATAACGTATTGTTTGGATTATAAATCTTATACTTAAAATGTTTTAATGATTTGATGCTGCCTTCAATGCCACAGAATTGTTGACCTTGCATAACCAATGATATAAAAAGAAATGGCTATTTATGGCTTACATTGCATCAATGAGTATCGAAGATGAGTGACATTCAAGGATTATACATGTTATACGTATCTCCCGTGTTATGCATTGTAGAAAGGCCCTGTAAAGCACTCCACTGTATGAATGAGTTTAAACAATCTCAAACTACATAAAAATAGGTATTGCTTTGCAGTCAATTTTGAGTATTGATTGTTCTTCCAGACTGGCACTTACATTCAAATATTTAGTTTTCTTTGTTATTTGTTTTGGGCAACGGAATAGACAATATTTTTTGTCAAACTTCCACCTTTGATGATTATGGGCATAGAAATACACGAAATACACACTGTACAAGAAAATAATGAAAATTACAAGGGCAAGATGCATCAAGCCATGCTTTAATATGTGAGCAGAGTCAGTTTGCAAGAAGCATATTAATCAGGCGTTGGCTTAAGAGCACACATTGAGTGATTTCAAGTTGGGTGTTTAGGGCTGGTGTTAGTGTTTAATAAACACTAACACAAGCCCTAAAACCGAAATGGAAATCAGCTGGTGTTAAAGACCAGAGAAATAAGTGTAAATTATTCTGTGCAGCTTTTTATGATATCTTTAGATTTTATGTACTATTTTGAAATCATTGTCGTGAAATCAAGTCTGTGTGGCGATCGCGATGACGTCACAGTATTGTTAAGCTATCGATGTTGATATCGGCATCGGGCTCTTAATTTCATCAGCAAATTTTTAGCTCGATTTAAGAACTATTGACTGCTCTTAACACTGAACACTAACACCTTGAAATCTTGAAACTTGAAATCACTCATTAAGTCTACCTGCTGACATTCGAGGTGGGATTGTTTTAACTTTGTCATTATGTGCAATGACAGAGAGGAATGGAAGGTAGGAAGGATTATAGTGCAGCTAGCCACAGCTCTGAGTGCGAAGTACAAGAGTGCAATAAATAGAAGGGCCCTGACAATGTGGAATGTATACTCCAATGGGGGGGGGGGGGTCACAAAGATCCTAAGTCACACTTAACTCTAAAGTTGGACTTAAAAATTATGGAGAGCCATTTGTAGCCTTAAAACTAAAATAAAACTTAAAAAGCAAAAATTCAAGTATTTCAAACTTTCCATAAATTCCACATCAAGAACATGAAATCTCCTAAATGACAGAAAATATGAATGATTTGAATCAACATTTTATGCCTTTAAAAAAAAATTACAGAATATTTTCAAAGATGCTAACAGCTTTCCATAATAGTTAAGTCCAACTAAGATATAAGTTCAACTTAAAATCTTTGTGAAACGCACCCATGTACATGCCAATAAAATGTACAAGTTCAAGTACCTTGATGAAAACTTTTTTATCTTCTTCATATCGGTTTTGAAGAATGCTCATTTCAAAGAATACTACATCCGAATGGCCAAGGATTGGTCTGTTTGGCAGTATGATAGAGCTATAAACACCTTTCAGGGCCTGTATTCAATTCAATACTGTCAGTAATCTTGAGTATCTCATTTATTTTTGACTACCAGTAAGTTTAAATTAGATGTGATCTGGATAAGAGTCAAGACATATTTATTTTTTTACTTAGCCAAATAAAATGCCAAGTAAAATGCTGATTTAAAGGTAATACAAAGTTTTGGGAAATTTTGAAAATTTGGTGGATAGTGATTCTTTACAATTTTGATATATTTGGATGCCCTTGTGGATGTATTATAAGCACTAGAAAATTTAGCCTCTAAAACACTACTGCTTTCGAGAAAAAATGAATATAACAATTTACCGGTGCTCCCGGTAAATTTGGGTAAATTTCAAATAGCGCCTACGGTCGTACAATGGTAGCTGCGACCATGAAAATTTCACAATAATTATGTAGTTGTGATATATAATTTCCAAATGGGAATAGCTAATCGGTTGATTCTCGTCAAGAAACATTGTTTTGTAGCTTTAATAATATCTTGACCATGAGAGGGAGCTATACAACATAAAGAGTTTATTATTTATAATTTCATAACTTTAGACTCGATTTCAACCGCGACAACGATCAATGAATATTGTAGGATCGCATATGCTTCCAATATATTCATTTGAACCAAATTTATGACCGCATACCAAAACTTTGTATTACCTTTAATCAACATACTGTATTGGATACAGCTACTGGCTCTAAGCAGAAAACTTGTTGTTTATAAATGTACGTAAGATATCATTAAAACCCTAAAAGACTATTATATATGAATATGACACAATGCAAACAGGTTTTCAACAGGTAGTGGAAAACAGGGTTGCTGTCAAAATGCAACAAATAACAAGAGCAATTCAGAAACAAAAATATTTGGCATGTGAAAGGTGTAATAAGGTGCTAAGACTTTAGAAAAGAATTACAAGAGAGACAAAACTGAAACAAAAGAAATAATTTTTTTCACTTTTTGAACTTTTACCATACAGCAGTACAGGTTTTGTAACAATCGTTTTCCTCAGGAATGTTCATATTGATCTTGTCTCATTTGGTCATATTTTTGCAGATGACAATTGATAAAGAGGTTTAAATTATTATTTCATTTGTTGTCATCTCAATTATTCAAAATATCAATGTACAGTGCACATGTATATTTCATGTCCGTGTATTCATAAATTGTTGTCTCTTTCGAATGACTTTTGGAAAGTTTGACTTAAATATGATTCAGTCGTATGTAACGCCTAAAAAACAAACAGGATGGTTACATAATCTGAGCAGACAATATATATCCCAGTGAACTAAGGTAAGAATAGTACTATAAAACTGAAATGAAATGTGTGAAAATCAGATGCCATTTTGCACTGGTTTTGCACAAAGGAAAGTCACATCAAAGAGATATATCCCCCTTGGTCACATGCACATGCACTACAAGGCTGGGAAAAAAATGATGTCAAAAAAAGTTTAAAACACACATGTAAAAGTAGACTCGCAATATTGTATAGCTATAAAGAAAGATGGGAACTCGTATAACTTTTTACATGTAGTCTGTCTTAAAACGATATACATGTAAAATTTAAGATAGTCACACTATTAGTCGCTCTGAAATAACTCCCAACAAAAGCAAAATCTTGCAATTGTCAATCGTTGGCATTGAACAGACACCATTCCCTCACTGCTTCACACTGTGCAAAAAAAAAATAGGCTTTAAACAAATCAAAAGACTCTGAGGCAAAATCATATTTCAAAGCTTTTGAAGTATTTTCTTTTTAACAAAAAAGAAAGAAAAAGCATAATCCTGCAATTGGCAACAATTACAGTCTCCGTGCAAGACAGAAGCTCAAATACAGATGCAGTGATTACCAGCGGCCATAGGAGTGGGAGTATGAAGCTCGTCTATTTTCCCAGCTGTTTGTTGATACATGGAGGAGGGAGGATGACAAGGGGGAAAGGGGGTCGTTGTCATGGAAACAGGATAGGTACATGTATTAGAACATGGACCCTACCACAAGAAGATAGGGTTTACTTTACAGCATCACCTTTAGCAACAACTATTTGGTGAACTTTGACCTTCTGAATCTTTCAGTACATAATTGGATCTTGAGATATTAAAATAATGAAGTAATCTGATTAAATAAATTTAATTTCTTTCGATTTAAAAAAAAAATCATGATATGAGAGGTGTACAAATGTTTGACATTTTAGAAAAAAAATATAATTTCATTGAAATCATCACAGACAATGATCAAAACCCTCAAAGTCATCATTGAAATTTGGTAAAGGTGACAACATGTTATGATGTCATGTCATGCAGTATAATGATGATGGTGAATACATTCCACAATCCACAGACATGTGTGTGAACAAACAGGGCACATGTATTTGTGAGTACGGAATACATTTAAATGCCTGGGTGCAGTTGCAATTAGACAATGGGTATTGCATCATCAGTTCATAGGGCTTTCCAACTTCCCAAATTTCCCAATTTACAGAGATACAATCACTAAAAAGGAACTAAGCTACCATCTTCTCAAGGCTAGGCTATTATGCTAAATATATACATGCTTTAATAGTTATTGTTTATTGGCCATTCATTTTATCTAAAAGCACAACTGTTACGCATAATATGTGAAGTACTTGTAGGTACCGGTATGCTTAACTATACATGGTAACATGAGTACATGACCAGTCATTTTGTCTCGAGGCAAATGTATTATAATGAAACATGAACAGGTACATGTATGCATATTAATGATTTCATAATGATGGCTCAATTTTCACAAGGCAGTATTGATTTGCTTGGATATTTATGCTTAGATGAAGTTGAGGTTAAATTGTCATCCCTGCTCATTCTAATGTACATTTTTCAATTTGCATACAGGTTAGTTTAATTCTTTCTTCATAAATGATTGCAGTCAATTTAGCTTGATAAATAATGAGTTTCAACCAGACGACTGGATGAGGAAGGAACAATATAGAGAAAAGGCTACAGAATACAAGAAAAGAGAACAGAGAAGCTAATAATTTGTATTTATTATTATTTATTGTTTTGCCTGTAAAATGAATGGAAAAGGTAAAAAGGGAGAGAAAGGATAAGAGAAGAAATACATTAACGAGAAATATATGAAGAAATGTATGAAGAAGAAGAAGAAAAAGAAAGAGTAGGAGGAAGAGGGAGAAGAGGAGGAGAAGGAGGAGGTGAAGGAGGAGGTAAAGAAGAAGAAGATGATGATGATCATGATGAAGAAAAATGAGGAGAGGAAGACAAAGATGAAGAAGAAGAAGAAGAAGAAGAGGAAGTAGAAGAAGAAGAAGATAAAGGAGAAGAAGGAAAAAGGAAGAAAAGGGAGAAGGAGAAGGAGGAGGTGAAGAAGAAGATGACGATGATCATGACAAAGAAAAATGAGGAGAGGAAGACAAAGATGAAGAAGATCATATAGCAAAAGAAGAAGAAGGAAAAGAAGAAGGAAAGAAGAAGAAAAGGGAGAAGGAGAAGGAGAAGAACTACTTACGCAAGGAACTGTTTCATCTGCTCTACTTGGCTGTTTGACTTTGGGATTGGAGGCGGTGCGGAAGATGATGAGGATGAAGTAGAATCTGATGGTTTGGCTAGAAGAAAAAAACATGAAAAGAAAGTCAAACATATTGCTATATGCATGCAAGATAAGACAGAAAATCTCATCTCTCTTTAACTTGTATAGCTTGAAACATATCTACACATTACTAGAGTAAGATGCCACATAATGCATACATCAGGATTCTGCATATAAAGAACATGTACTTGTATTGCTAACTGCAATTACAAGACAGTATACACAAGATTAAAATAGAAAGGGGAATAAAAACAATTGATTTGGTAGTTGTTTCCTTTACATTTCATATTTCTCACATGATATAATCCCTCTTTCTCTTTCTCTCTCTCTCTTTCTCTCTCTCTGTCTTTCTCTCTCTCTCTCTCTCTCTCTCTCTCCCTCTCCCTCAATTTATCTCAAATACACTGCTCTAAACTTGGCAAGAGAGTAGCTACAATTCACTTACCATGAATTAAGAAACAAGATTCTTTTCAAATTTTCAAACAAGCCTCTTCCCTTTATACTACTTTATTTCATAATAAAGCAAAGCTTTCATATAATATTCAACCATTTACTGCTATTAGATGATCACTTCAGTCACTTAGTTAGACTGGCAAATGAGAAACTGGGACAATAGAAATTATTGCTTTCTTTTGGGCACAGCCTGTCCATCAAAACACAGGGGCGAGATTCCAGAGTTCCCTCTCCAAATTTGTTTAATCTTTATCAAACAAATAGGCATGAACCCAATAGTTTATATGAAAACAACCAACAAGTTTGCAAAATTTGCAGAATTTCATTGTAAAAGCATGAACATCAGCAATGATCATTTTTGTAATCTAAATGCAAAATGCAGAACTCCTAACTGCAACACCATTAGGTGCTGACAAACAACTTTTACATTTTATGATGTCTTCTAAAACCCACTGGCAGAACTACAAACAAAGATACAAGTTGCAGCATTTTTATGTATTCATGGCATAAATATCAGCATCTTTAACTTCTCTCTCATTTAAATGGATACCAGGAGGACTTCCTGTTACCAGCAACAAAAGCAAATCACTCTATTTGTCTTTCCTTTTTTCAATTTAGTGATGTCATATCAGTTTACTTTATATACTATTTCTCAGGTATTGTGTTTTGTTTTCCTGATGATTAGGCTTACTGGCCATGGATATGATATGCTATCCACACAATATTTACACTAATAAAATCATATCATGTGATCTGATTAATACTATCTCATTATCATACTGAATGAAAACAGCAGTAATTACAGAACCAATGTTAAGGTTTACCCATGAATAATTAACTATCCCATTTAGCCCATTTTAGAAACAACATGTAATAGCAAGTATCTGCTCATAATCATATGAACTACTTGCATCCAAAAATATTAATTTTTGTTTTATTTCAATATTGGTTTTATTTTGGGGGAAAAATATTAGTGTAACTGAAATGGCACAGAGAGCACTACAAGGTACCGTAATAGCAAAGCTGTGTGATAACTTCTTATCATATCAACAGACAAATTTGTGTTAGTTAACTTAAGTTTACAGCTACATGGATCTTAAAGCCCCTCTGCACTAGTTTGACCAGGGGGATTAGATCTTCCACCATGGTCACTAAACAGGTAATTATCTCATCAAATCAGCTCACAATTAACATAAGAAAAAGGGGATCATGGGGGGCCAATGGTCACCGATTAGGCATTGTTTGCTATATAGAGGACGCAAGAAGCTATAAGTAGTGCAGTGGGGCTTTAAACAATAACAAGAAATGCATCTCAAGAAGGAACAAATTTCCAAACCCACAAAACTTGCTTCTTTGCCTACATTGTCGCAATAACACAATCTCTAAGACTTTCAAAAAATCAACCAAAGGAAATTTCAAGAACCTTGTCCATCATCATTTGAACTGGGCATACATTACAAAGATATCTTATGCAAGATAAAAGATAAAGGTGAGTTCTGTTTTTTTTGTTTTTTTTAAATGAATGCAAAAAAGAATCAAAAAAAATTACACTGAATGTTCAAGATTACAAATAAATGTCATTTGCCAAACAATTTTGTTATAAAATGTTTACTGGCTGAATAATGATATAGAAAGATTAGGAAATCAAGGTTAGTAGCCCCGACACCGTTTGTGTAGTCCCATATACATCCTTCTGTGTACAGTGCTTGTTACTTTACCAAGACTGGGCTAAATTTATTATGATTTTGATGACTCCAGAACTTTGCAGTAGACACCAATACTTAGATGCTACATGATCAACTTTTTCTAATTCATTTCACACCTTTTCTTTCACAATGCAATAGGATGACCAGAACTCACCTTTATCTGAGATTTCTATGGGACATACAAGGGCTTTAAAATAAATTGCCCTTGTGTTGATTTCTTGAAGGTCTTTGTGATCGTGTTCCAGTAAATATTGAAATGGTAATATATATATTTTCAATGTAAAACTCCTGGATGATACCTTTTGCCCAAAGTATGACCCCAATAACAATATGATAACCACTTTGAAAATGTATGAATATAAAAAGCCAAGTGTATGTACCAAGTACATGTAATATGATTATTCATGGGCTATATTGAGAAGAAAAAATAGTTTCTTTTGTTTGTTTTGTTTGTTTGAATCAGACAGAGCTCTATTAACTGATGCATTGCTTTATGAATGATAAGATTTCTTTACTTAGCAAATATAAAAATTAAGATATATAAATAACTCTTTTTTAATATATACCGGTAATCACTGCTACAGGAACAGGACCAATGCAAGACTTAAAAACATTCTTGTTTGTATTATCTTTGTTAAATCATGAGCTCGATGAAAAATAGATACTTTGGAGATTGTACATTGTTCAATCTACATAAGAGCAAAAAAATTGTTGTGAAATGTTAATAAAGACCAACAGCTCTAGCTACAGGTGTTATCAACAGCATATCTTGAATTAAAAAATATCCAAATTGTTACAGATGCTAAAATGATTATCTTGTCTGGTCTACTCGATAATTTATTGATGCAATAAGCATGAATTTTTTTTTGAACAGTTTGCAGTATCCAGTATATTTTAAATATTACAACTATCAAGCTCAGCTAATGAATATAAGAATATGAGGTTTGCACTATTTTAGCAGATATGCAATGAAATTAAAGGCATTCCTTAATAAAAAGGAAAATAAAAATGTAAATTATGTATCATATAAAAATTCCAGTAATCATATGAAGTAAGCTCATAGTTAGCTGAAAGCAGATGCTCAAAGGCACATGTACTACCTTATTCAAAATATCCCACTACCAGGGGAAAAAATACTTTAAAAATTGTGGGGGCTACTTTCAAGCTTGCTCACATGAAATTAATACTCTTTATTTTGTTTGGCATTGAACTCTATCCAATTTTATTTTTTTTAGGGGGGGGGGGGGCTCTTTTATGACTTTCGGGGGCTCTTTTTGGCATTTCGGGGGCTAATTCGCCCGAGCCCCTGTGCATTTTTGGGGCTGCCCACAACAGATATAAATAAAGAATAGAAGATGCTAAATAATGCATTATATTGCTTGAAAGTCACAAGTTTCAGTGAAATGATCACTAATAACTGTACATGAAAAGCATTTTTTTCTTTTTAAATTATACTATTATTCTCAGAGTGATTTGAACAAAAAGCAAATGGATAAATATCTTAATGTTCATGTAAAGCTAATATATATTTTTATTCAGACATTTCACTACATATTGGTTCAAATTTATGTTAATACCGATAATGCATAGATTGGTTATTTCACCACATCCTCCAAAGATTGATTTTTAATATGATAGAGAAAGCACCAATGTTTTTAATTGTTCACCAGTACCAAACAAATCCAAGAAATATTTTGGAAGAAGAAAATAAATGCAGAATATATGCCACGATGGTTACAATAATTGTTGTTCCTAAATAATAAAGCAAAATAATGAATCGTATTTCTACCTGCTTCTGGTACTTCAGTACCTAAGGTTGCTAGAAAGAGGCAAATAAATATATGCAAAAACAAACAAAAAGGTAAAAATGATTGCTTACATAATGCTAATGATCATTAGTAGGCCTAACTAGTAAAATGGTCAATGAACCTGTGATATCAAATGCTAAAAATGCAAGATGTCTTCAATATACAGTAATAAACATAGTGATATTGATTTTAAACAAAGACCCTTCCAGGTAATCTTAATATGCTGTGTTACTGATGGAGGGAAAAAATATTGATGAAAAAAGGAAACAGTTCATAAAAAAGGGTACAATAGTACAATGAAAAATTTGACTCATTGAATGGATCTTTAACCAGCCATACATACTGTACATGTATCAATACATTCAACCATTTCATTTGAAGAAAAAGAAATATGAGAAAACATTATGTGAAACGAAAGAGAAAAAGTTGGAAAATAATATACATGCAAAATATTGCTTTATACTTGATTCCTCATTAAAACATACAATGTAGTAGTACTGTATAACATTGCGGGTAAAGACAGAGCCATGGTTGGGAAAAGAAATAAATTAAATCCAGAATGAAAACACAAAATTATCAGAGGTGAATTCATTTTGTACATATACCTGAATCCTACTGATTAGACGATTTGAAATCATCTAAACTAACGGTGACAAATAACTTTACCATCATGGTAAAAACTTAAGCAAAGTGCTTGCACAAGTATACTTAATCTTGATTGACTTGTGTTTGGACAGCTGAGTTTGAATGCAACAGAATATTTGCTGCTTATTGACTAATACAGTGGACATTGACAGCTGTGTTTGATTGTAACAAAAATCTCGGTTCCTGATCGGTTAATAAAGAGAAATTGGATAGCCGTGGTTAATTTTCACAGAAACCTTTACTCCTGATTACCTAATACAGTGAACTTTGAAAGCTGTGTTTGAAAACTAACATCAATCATTGTTCCCGATGGCCAATATAGTGGACTTGGAAAGCTTTGTTTGGATGTAACAAGTTACAGAAGCTTTGTTCCTTATTGGCTGATAGGACAGCTGTATCTGATTGTTAGCCAATCCTTTGATTCTGATTGGCTACTACAAAGCACTGGGATAGCTGTGTTTGATTGCAACAGAAACCCTAGACTTGCTCCTGATTGGGTAGCCGTGTTTGATTGCAACAGAAACCTTTGTCCCTGATTGGGTAGCTGTTTCTGATTGTAACAGAAACTTTTACTTCTGATTGGCTAATACAAAGTACTGGGATAGCTGTGTTTGATTGCAACAAAAACCCTTGCTCCTGATTGGGTAGCCGTGTTTGATTGCAACAGAAACCTTTGTCTCTGACTGGCTTATACAAAGTACTTGGACAGCGGTGTTTGTAACAGAAACCTTTGTTCCAGATTGACTACAGGTAATACAAAGTACTTTGAAAGCTGAAACTTATTCTAACAAATTCTTTGTCCCTGATTTGCTAATTCTTCAATGAGGGGTCTGATTGTAAATGACAATTTTGGCCTTATTATCTCACGCTTGGACAACTGACACTGATTGTAACAGAAACCTCTGGCTAAGATGGGCTAATACTTAGAGAGTTGTATTTTTAAATGGTCAATATTTCAAGCCTGGTTTAATTTTTAATTTCTGCAACAAATACTTTGTTCCTCATGAGATAATAATGTATTTAAATAGATAGATTTGACTGTGAAAGAAACCCAAATTCCTGAATGTCTAATACTTGAAAAATTATCACTGACGCCTGAGTAAAAATATGAAATAAATCTGCCTGTGTTCTGGATAAGAAGGTAGCTCCATGAAGAAAGGAGAATGGAGATGGATCAAACGGTTGTAGGACATATCCTCCTGTGACAATCGCTCCATGGTAATTTCCTACACAAACTGAATGCCTAACTTCAACCCTAGACAAAATGCTATATCTTACCTTCCATCTTTACCTTAATATTAAAGATGAAGTTGAGTTCTGGTCATGCAATTACATTGTGAAAGAAACGGTGTGGAATCGACCAAAAAAGGTTGATCATCTAGCATATAAGAATTTGTGTGTATTGCAAGGTTCTGGAATCATCAAAATGATAAGAAATTTGGCCAAGTCTTGGTAAAGTTACAAACACTGTACACAGAAAGATGTATATGAGACTACACGAACACGTGGCGTAAAAATCCTACCCCGAGTTTTACGATGTTACATGACATATTTAGAATATAAAGGCATTTGAAGAGCCATGCTTTTCAAGGAACATGTCTTATCTGATGTTCTTCCACACTTGCATAATAAAAATGATAACGCTCACAAATTATTTTTCACCTCTTCCCAGAACTCAACCTTCTCTTTAACTCTAGTATACTTAACCTACAGCAAAGTTGCAACCCCAACCCTGATCCTTTACTTTTGATAATACATATAAAGCTGAGAGCAATTGTCGACGGAGCAATGCCAGAGCCCCGTTGCACAAAACAGTACCATTGATAGTAACTTTGCCATCAATGGTAATTACAATGGAAACCTTGATTTTGATTGGCTGTTGAGCCCTGTTACCATGGTAGTTGCCATTGATGGCAAAGTTACCATCAATGGTAAGTTTTATGCAACAGGGCCCAGATCACAGGAGCAAACTTTATGCGTTCTCTGAGCACTGATGACAGGAATGTAATCAATTCATTAAATACATTAGTATGCAGCATTAGGCAGGCATTGCCATTATTCATACAGTATGAATGATAAAGAGAGCGCAAGTTCATGAGATTGACTGCAAGATAAGCAAAGAATGCAATCAAACCTGATGGATCTATCCAAGAAGACCAACGTTGCAAGAAATCTACAGAGGATCATACAAGATGTACAATAGAACAAACAGTGACATGACAATGCATGATCAGATTTACAAGAGACATTTAAGATTAATTTACATTTAAATTCAAGAAGCATTTAGCTATGGTGTTGAAATACTGTGAGTGCAATAAAGTATTTTGCTGCTGCAAATGTTAACTAAATCTGCAAAAACCTAGCACTGATTTAGCATAGATGGTTATTGGACAATGGATACATCGTTAAAGGGGAAAGTTTTAAAAGGATTAGAAATGTTTTACTTGATGCAGAGAATTAGTGAAGATGGTACACAGTCATGAAATTTGCAAAATATTAGCAATATTTTGGAGGGTGAACCATGAGTACTTCCGCTAAAATTGGCATGGTAGGGTACTGTGTATGTACATAAAGATGGAATGCTATAAACTGAGATTATAAAAAAAATGAAAATATTATGACAGGTGAGATGAAATGTTGGCCCAGAGACAGATGATTAGAAGCACGATGGCTCAGTGGGAGGGCAGTGGCATCGTAACCAGGAGGTTCAAAGTTTTGAAACCAAGGCGATGCGCTTGTGCCCTCTGATAAGGCATTGATCCTCATTACAAGATCCCATGGAGAGGAATAAAGCCATTGGTCCCCTGGTGGCTTACTTAAAAGCATACACATGCTTTTCTAGCCGTCAGGTAAAAACCAACCAACCAACAAAGCAATTTCAGAGCCAAATCTCATAGCTAATTTCAATACACTGTAGTACTTATTAAAGCAGTTTTTCAAGATACAGTCATAAACGAATATGTGGGAAACACCCATGGAAAGGACATGGTAGAAGTTAGGTTAAATAACCCTTAATGTAAGTTTACCGGTAATATTGAGTATAGCTCCGAGCACACTTTACCCATAGATAACAATTAACCATTTACGGCACTTTATATAACTATTCGTGGTTGAGTTGTTAAATTTGAAAAGTGCTTGGAATTTAGAATTTAGCCAAGGACCAAATGTTGCTGGAGCATAGTAGTGTTGCGCAATCAGTAATTCTAGTCATTAATAGTTGAAATACTGTAAATGGTTAAAAGTTATGACTTTAATTACAAATCGTTACTTAAAAGAACCCTCAATTCATGCTGTATATTCAATATAGTCTGAAGCACATCTTTCCTATTATTGCGCAACACTACTATGCTCCAGCAACTTTTGGTCCTTTGCCAAATTCCAAGCACTTTTCAAATTTAACAATTCAACCACGAACCCCACAAAACATACTACCTAACCCTAACTATCGACCTAACCTAAACCTAATCTTAAATCTAATTGCAACCCAAATCCATCAATCCTAATCCATGTTCTAACATTTTACATAAGGAGGCTTACCTAGAAGGAAACCAAACTGGGGCTGTCGTATTATCAAGCAATCTGCTTAAAATGACAGTCCTTCTTCCGCAAAGAATGTTATGTATGAGGATATTTAGTATTTATGACAGTTTATCATTTTGTTTTTGAAAAAAACAATTTTCATATATATATATATATATTTGCTCTTTTATGATTCATTGTCAGAAAAATACTTATTGTACTTTATATTATTATTGTTATCGAAAAACTGTGTACTTACATGAATGCAGAAGAAGATCAAATCAAATCAAATCAAAAACATTACATCTACTTTTGCCACTCAAGATCCGGGTCTTAATTGAGTACCTGGCAGGTTTGCTCATGAATGTAATAATTGGTGAGCTTACTTAATCATTTTCAAAGCACTTTGGAAGCACATTGAAATGCAATATGCAAAATCAAGATATATATTATATGCAGGTTTGATAGACTAAAAGACATTCCTACTGATGATTCTCCACACAAGCTAGCATGCCACAACTTACCCTTAATTGTGAATTCAGTCTTTATCATCTCAATCACAACATAAAGTATCCCACGACAATCACACATCAGGTATGGAGAATTCTAATTCTACTTACACCATGCATCACAATGACAAGACACATAGCCATACAGTACCTTACAAGAACAAAATGCTATAAATTAGGGGCAACTCTTGGAATTTGCAAAAAGAAGTATTACTGATCATGTGCAATTTTCAACAAACAAAACAAAGAATTACAGTTCGCTATAAATAACTCGACAATTTTGAACCACTTAATTTAATACCTGAAGATAGGTAATTTCAAAATATGTGTACTCAGATGAGCCAACCCCCCAACCCCCCCCCCCCTCCCTTTTCCCCTGTAATATGATATCTTGTGAAAATATTGTTCTCATAATGCATTTCAGTACTAAAACTCAAATGACTTAATTTACAACTTAAAACTTGGAAATTATCATCTAATACTGGAATATTGAGAATAATTAGATTTATTAGTCCAGGGTGCTACAAGAATTTTTTTCACCACTTGCCCTGTCGGGCAAGTGGGTTTTCAATTTACTTGCCCAAACAATATTTCCACTTGCCCAAAACTTTAAAGCGAAAAACCATGAAAACAAAACAACAACGGCTTATATTCTGGGGGTCTCGATACTATTATCAAAATGACTCGCTCGGTCGGATCTTGAGACCGCAGTAATAAATTGAAAACGAGACAAAAACATTCATCTGATTTATATGAGCAGCGAGTTTTAAATAATATGTTCACAATCATTAACAGTCATTATGAATAAATATCAAACATTTGACTTTTTGTACTTACTAGAAAATCCCTGTTGTTTATTCCATTCCGATTCGCACGTGTTCATTTCCCTAGAATAATGACGTCATATTTGGCGTGATTCAACCAATCGGCAATCAGAGAATAGCAAAGGCCTGTCGGTGCGGCCTGCAGAGCTAGAGAGAGAGAGCGCGAATAAGCTCGCAGCTGGTACGATCGCGCTAGCTGTCTCTAGCTAGCTCACGGCCGGCCGTGCGTGGAGGCGGAGCGGCATTCATGGCTTGAAGTGTCACTGTTGCATGCGCGCTGAGCTAGCTGAGCTGGCTAGCTGTCTGTGAAGTTTTTTCGAAATCGGAACGATCGCTTTTTTGCTTCTGGATTTTGACGACGGGTAAGAAGTTGACGGGTGAATGGTAGAGTTCTTGGACACTAGGAAATTACTGTAAAAGTATCACTTGCCCGAATCGGGCAAGTGATAATTTGATTTACTTGCCCGACGGCTCAATTTGGTTGCCCCGGGACGTCGGGCAAGCGGGTTTGTCGCGCCCTGTTAGTCTATCATGATTTCACAAAATCCTTTTAATTTTTCATTTAAGGCTTTTCTGCCTCTATTTGTTATGTAAAATGACTTATCACAGCATCTCTATTTATCACAATATTCAAATAATGAGGTAAGTCAAAATGTCTTGCTAATGATTCATCTTTTAAATTAATTTTTACGAACTTTGTGCTGAAAATATTCAAATGCAAACGGTACCCATATCCTTATAGATATGAATAAATAAACCCCAAAAAATGATATGTCTTTACATGTAAGTTCAAGATCACATGATATTGTTCTAGTCTCACTACTCTTACATATACTTGAATTATCAAGTTAAATTTCAAAACATATTTCTTTATAATTCTTTTCTTTTGGATCAGCATGCTAATTGATCTGTATTTCTCAAAATAGCTCATGCATGAATTTAATAGCTATGTGCATATAATTAAAACTCCTTTTCACATGCACTCAATTTGATTAAATTTGTGTTGTAAAATCTTTCCAATGGTCTCACACACGATCCAAAACGGGGTATGATTTACAAAACAATCCATACGAAATAATAGCCTGATTAAAGGTACTCTAATAAAATTTAGATTATATGTTCATAAATACATGTAAATCCAAAAGATAAAAGGGAAGTAAGATTATATGGAAAGTCACAAAGGTATGACATTTCTTCAAAAATATTCCTCTAATTCAATACAATGTCTACAATTTTACGATTTTTTCCTTCCTGTGGTAGAAACATAATTTGATATACTTATTGAAAACACTACTTTTTTCACTTTTTTAATACTAAACATTGATCTGATATTCTAAATTGAATTACGACTCCTTCGACGATCATGCCAGAATGTTGCGTGCAGCATCTAGGATTCTACAGAAACATACCTTCATGCTACATGAATACCGAAAAGAGCAATCCACGGCAAAATATGAAGAAATACAAAATCTTTTTAAAAGGTCAAAACAAATGCCTGGGATTTTTTTGTTTTCTTATCATTTCGTCTTTTGCATTTAAAAGAGCATCTGTTTAGCCCTAAAATGGAAATTAATGATGCCACAATCAAACAAATCTATTTTAGACACACTGCTATCACTACACACTCAACAGGTCATGCATGTTTTTGTTAGGACAGCAATCCACTCCCCACAAGCCAAGAAACAATAGCGTATTGAAAGCGATAGTTGTGACACATGCACATCTATGCTTTTGCAAGTGCGGTCATACAGTAAATCATGTTGCTCCAAATAGTTCCCTCCCACTACACCTACAATCTTTAATGTGAGGGAACTATTTGGAGCTTAATGAAATGACCGACTAGTAAATCGGAGCAACTTCCAATGGCGTAACTATCTCTATCAAGTAGCTATGCGGCAGACTTGATACCCCCCCTTCCCCCTCCCCTTCTCTGCAATAGCTTTTAACAATACCAGGGGAGTGTTTCACACAAATTTTAAGTCAAACTTAACTCTAAGTTGGACTTAAATATTATGGAGAGCCATTTGTAGCCTTACAACGAGATATATTCAAAATACAAAATTCAAGTATTTTTGACTTTTCATAAATTCCACTTGAAAAACATGAAATCTCCCATGAATGATTTGAATCAACATTTAATGCCTTTTAAAATAACTTTTACAAAACATTTTCAAGGATGCTAATGGCTTTCCATAATTGCTAAGTCCAACTTACAGATAAGTTCAACTTAGGATCTTTGTGAAACACCCCCCTGCTTAGGTACTCCAATGGTAGACCAAGGGTGTTCTGAGCTTGCAGACTCCAGAGCGTAAGCTTTCTTACTATAAAACCAGAAATGTTCGCGCATGAAATGTTCTCACTTTGCGAGTGGTTCAGATTTGCTAAAGTTTCATGCCGTAAAATCTGAATCTACACTAAACTTCTTGCATTTCGCAACAGTTTGTTGATGTGAAAATGGTCATCCTCATAAACGATACCTGACAGTGTCACGGTGTGAAAGTTTCTGGAAGTAGGTCTTACAGTATCTCATACATCCCTTATATTCAGACATTTTATGCCACCTCCCAGTTAGCAAGTTTGCTCATCAATAAAGAGACTGTGGTTAAAATATACAAATGAACTCACAGCTTTGCTTCTTACTTTCAGCACAGACCATGCACATATGCATTGAGAGTACCGTAGCCCTTTACATCAAAGTAGAAAGGCTCTTTTCAAAGGCTACCTAGCTCAGCAGCTAATGCTGGTTCTAAATCTTCTGCAAATTTTCTTCTCGTGCACTTTTTCATGATTACAACACAAGATGCCAAAAGACAACACGCACAATCGTGAGTGCAGAATACTCATGCATAAAAAGTAGAGAGAGAAATAATCTGGTTGACGTACCCTGGTCGCGTATGGATGTGATCCTTTCAGGTGGCTTAGGGGGTGTGCTATTGAAAGCATGAGGGTCGGACGAAGTTCTCTTGTGGCCCAAATCCACGGGGGGAGGGGGCGCTTTTTTCTTGACACTCGCCGCTGTATCATACACGCACACACACATACATTTATGAATGACCACAAATGAACGGGGAGATGAAGGTAAGAACACATATGTGAAGGGGAAGGAGTGGGAGAGAAGGGTAATAGATGGGTTGAGGGAGGGGGAGTGGGGTGGGGTGGGGTGGGTGTGGAAGGTATGGGTATGGGGGTACAGTATAGTTTGGGAAAATAGATATAGATATATTTTGAAAGGGGGTTTGGAAATGACATGTCAAACATAAAACATGGTCAGAGTTAAGATAGTAAATGAACATTGGATACAAAGATAGTCAGAAATTATCGGAAAGAAATGAGGTAAAGGAGGAAAGAAGAACGGAAGAAGTTAAAATGGATAAGGAAAATTAATTTATACGGATGAAAAAAGAATGAAGGAAGGTATAGAAATATAGAGTAATGTTTATTGATGGTTTATTCAATGTTAGGAAATGAAAGGCAGTACCAAGATAAGTGAAAATGTTAATAAAAGTCATTAATGAAAGAGTTTTTTAGTGCAGTAAATGTAGGAGTGAACAAGAGTTTGGAGATTTGAGGAAGAGCGTAGCATTTGAGATACATGTTAGACGGAAAGGAATGATGTAGTTTGTTACAACAAATCACCACAAATAACAAATGAACAGAAGATAAAAATGGGAGAGGAAATTGAAAAGAGAGGGGGAGGGGAGAAAAGAACAATGATATTGGGATGAGTATGAATGAATAAGACCAAATTATTACATGACTCAAATCATGGATTCTGTTACCAATATAATCATTATGACATGTTAAAGAATATTCAGATTAAACTCATGGAGGGGAGATGGGGGTTAATGGGTGAGACTGAACTATATTAGGATGAGGGGGAAAGGGCCAATTGGGGACTCATGTACATCAGGGTGTGGGAATAAGGGGGGTGTGGGAATAAGGTGGAGGGGGAAAGGGCTAAGCGAGTGGGGACTCGTGTACCTCAGGGTGTGGGAATAAGGGGGAGGGGTGAAAGGGCCGAGTGGGGACTCATGTACCTCACTCAGGGTGTGGGAATAAGGGGGAGGGGGAAAGGGCTAAGTGGGGACTCATGTACCTCAGGGTGTGGGAATAAGGGGGAGGGGGAAAGGGCTGAGCGAGTGGGGACTCGTGTACCTCAGGGTGTGGGAATAAGGGGGAGGGGGAAAGGCTAAGTGGGACTCATGTAGTTCAGGGTGTGGAAATTAGTGCTGTAGTCAGACGTTTAACCGTCCGGTATCCGACCGCCAATGGCGGATTCCGTTTTCAATTGGACGGTTTCGTTTTCCCGTTTTTTTTTGTTTTTTTTTTAATATTTTTTTTTTTATATTTTTTTTTTTAAAGTTTTGATTTATGCCTCTCCACCTGGCACTATGCCTGGCACTGTCTCACAGCTCAGTAATCTGTGTGTTGACTCACCACTCCAAAACTAGAACAACACTCCAATTTGTCTGTCATCTTGGTTTGAAAGTAATCTTTGTAATAGCTGATCTCAATATGTAGTTTATAATAATAATTCATCCAACTTTTACACACGGCGTACCACAAGGTTCTCTCCCAGGTCCTCTACTGTTTTTAATTTACATTAATGATCTTACACATTCTTCTAAAAACGACTTTGTTACTATTATTTCTGACAAGTTCACAAGCACAAATCGGCGCCTTCAAGTGCACCTCGCAGTTAAATGAAAGTCCTTCCCGCTCGGTCAAAAAAAAAAAAAAAAAAAAACGACTGGCGGTTAAACGGAATTGGAGATATCCGTGATGTTACAGCACTAGTGGAAATAAGGGGGAGGGGGAAAGGGCCGAGTGAGGACTCATGTACCTCAGGGTGTGGGAATAAGGTGGAGGGGGAAAGGGCCGAGCGAGGGGGGACTCATGTACCTCAGGGTGTGGGAATAAGGGGGAGGGGGAAAGGGCTAAGTGGGACTCATGTAGTTCAGGGTGTGGAAATAAGGGGGAGGGGGAAAGGGCTAAGTGGGACTCATGTAGTTCATGGTGTGGAAATAAGGGGGAGGGGGAAAGGGCCGAGCGAGTGGGGACTCATGTACCTCAGGGTGTGGGAATAAGGGGGAGGAAGAAAGGGCTGAGTGGGGACTCATGTACCTCAGGGAGTGGGAATTAGGGGGAGGGGTGAAAGGGCCGAGTGGGGACTCATGTACCTCAGGGTGTGGGAATAAGGGGGAGGGGAAATGGCCGAGCGAGTGGGGTCTCATGTACCTCAGGGTGTGGGAATAAGGGAGAGGGGGGAAGATGCAGCATGCATTGATTTCAACATGGAAGGGTGTCAAAATGCCCTCACGCATAAAATATTCATTTATATCTACATCACTGATAATGTAACTCATCATCTAGCAGTTACTGACAAAACAATGACACTGAAGCACTCAAATCAAGTCAAGATGCATGCATGGTCAATGTTATCAAACATTAAACCTGATTTTCTGACATACATCTACTCTAAACTATGGGTATCAAAAGTGCTCCTACATTTTTTAGTTTATTTATGTTGTATGTCCACTGAGACTTTATATTACGAGAGCCTACATGTAAATGCATGTATTCTTCTCTACTACCAAGTACATCTTCTCGTATATCTCAGACAGATGTGAATATTTGTGTACATGTAGCCGTAAGTCGTTTTCTTACATTAACACTCCTTTGAACAGAAGGAAATGCTATGACATAAACTGAAATGTTATGCTTTGGTTGAATATTATTAGGCAAATGTTTGCCAAGTGGTTGGCAAGTATGTTCATATTTTAGACGATTATCTACCATACCTATAACCAACCCTGATTGAATGTTCATCTTATTGATTGTTGCTCTAAATCAAGAAGATATACTGTACTTTCTCATTGAAGAAGGATGGGATCAATTGTATTCTATTCTAGAATGCTATATCAATACTCATAAACCCAAAGCAACTGAAGAGTTAAAATCTTAGTCATCTAGACAAATAAACCAGATGGACTAAAAAAAGGTCTTTGTTTACTTTATGTTGAAGGATGGAATAGCATTATAAGATGCACTGTCTAAATAAGTTAACAGAGAAAAGGAATATGAAGTCCCAGTATTCTTGGCATTTAAGTATTGATCTATCAAAAGTCTGTTATTAAAAATACACGTACAAAAGTGATACATATGTAGGCCAATTACTAATAAACCTTGCTCTTAAAAAGATGCTAGTACTAACCCAAATCAGTATTCCCATACAACCCTTATTCTCAGAACTACCAAATACAGATACATGCAAACTCAGATATAAAAATAAAAACGATCATATCGAGGTTAACTCGGCTATGTCAAGGGTCTTTAAGGTCTATGTTTTTTTTAAACAATTACAAACAAAAAATTCTCGACACTACCCCTAAAATAACATACACGTCAATGTAATCAACAACGTACCATTTAATTCCCTCAAAAAAAAAATACTAAAAGGATCGCTAGCATGCATGTTTCACACTAAAAAGAAATTACCAAGTTTCCAAAATTAAAAAAGAAACAAATGTGAACAAAATATTACTAAAAAGAATGAAATTGTGTGTTTCTCTGGGGGTACGGATATAACTACTGTGAACAAATCTTAACAAAATAAATCTTAGAATGACAATAAAATAGGGAAACTACCCAACTGCTGACTTAAAATTTGAAAAACATGAATGAAAAAAAAGGAGAAAAACCAATTCATGAACGGTAATATTAGCATGTGTTTAAAACAATATTGAAGGGTACATCTACATGTATAACAGGTAGGAACGGGGGAAGGGGTATATCTATACTGGTGAAACACTAATCAACTGAAGTTAGCATACAAATTGTTTGTGAGTAAAGGTGGGAAGGTAGGGGATGTACAATAAACTAGTTCTGTTTAAGACCAACTAAGATGTTCGACCTGTATCTATGCTAAAAAACAATAAACTTTCATGCCTGAAATCATAAGATATTTCAACAATTCAAAATCATACACGAGACATGAACATAGAAAACAGGTATGAAACCATGCAGATTGAACTGAAATAAGCGCTTCACCTCTCCTGCCCCTCCTATGGCTCCCTTCGCGTGGCAAACACAAAAAGAAATTTTTTGAGGAAAAAAAAACAAAACATAATGGCACATGAATGCAAAGCTTGAATAATTTCTGCCAGTGAAATGGACTTGCAAAGAAACTCTGCGAGAGCATGATATAGTCACAGCAAGTCTGGGCCGATATTCAATTCAATACCTAAGTCAGAAATATGAGTATTTTACTCGGTTTTCAGCTTAGATAAAATACTTAGCCAACTTCAGTATTCATTTGTTGCTTCTGGCTAAGTATCTTACTCTAAATTTAAGATAGCTCCCTAGCAGTCTTAAGCCAATTATTTTGGAAGCATTGATTGGCAGGCTCATGGTTTTCATACGGAGTCATCATAAGTTGAGCACAATTATATTAGCCCTATTTAGTGCGACACATTAACTGCACTCTTTATTTTTATTGACCATGTGACGTCAGGATGCTTATCAGTAATTTGCATTAAAGTTGGCTTGTGAAAGTAAAATGCTTGCTTAATCCACGTACTGAATTGAATAGGGCCCCAGATGTTTCATCTGTAATGGCTTAAAGTAGCAATAAAAAGGCAGCAATGTCAATGAAATCAAGATCATTAGAAATTAGGTCGATCAAAGCTCAGCATCAAAACATAACAGGCACAAAATTGTTGGTACACTGTAGTCCTACCAATCAAATCAATTTTTTTTTTTTAATGAATTACATGAATGAAATAAATGATTTAATGATGACAACTGTATATTAGCACCTTCTTAACATAGGGCGGGGAAAATAAGCCGTTTCTGATTTTCACTGTTAAAATAACAAAAAACGACAACTTACAATTAACGCAAGTACAACAAATTTATCAAATAGGCAAGTGTATGTAAATGAAAGCTTTAGAAATTTGCTAGATTACTTCAATAAAAACATTTCAGAGAACAATTCTATTAGGAAAATAGTCATCAGATGCATCTAGACACAAGTGGGTTCCTGTTTCAGGGGAATGTAGATTCACAACGCACTTCCCTGAACAAGACAATCTGAACACCCACAGAAACAGATCACATGCAAAACATACACTGCACATTTGCATGCGACATAAGAAAGGGAATTTCCCCTCTCATTTTTTCAGGGTAATTAACAAGAAATTAAATTGTCAGAGTAGGGCTTATTGCTTCCTACGGTGTAATTAAAGTACACATATGGGACTCTCTTATCACAAATAAATTTCAGTTTTAGTGATTAAAAATCCAAAACATTAAGGATCATTTTTATCTGTAAGATAAATTGAATGGCTTTAAAGTGTTAGTTTGTTCTTTGGTGTGCGTGTTTTGTTTTGTTTGTTTGTTTGTTTGTTTGGGGGGGGGGGGTACTACTCATGATACTATATTGATGTGCTGGCAAATAATTAAACTCTATTCCTGAAATTGAAGAGTTAATGTGACCCTAATTTATGAAATCTTACTATTTCCTGCAGTTACTAGATCTATGATTTGTGTTTTAAGGTCAGAAAGGGAAAAAGAAAAAAACAATGAAATGCAAAGCACTTTTAAAGTGAATCTTCTTTCCCTAAAATGTACACATGGAAATTGAAAACTAAACATTGATAAATATTTTGTGATTTATCGGTAACTTGGAAACTCGAACGAATTCCAAAAAATAATCATATTTTTTATCCAGTCCTACTTCAAACATCAAGGTGCTACATGCAGGCATGGATGCAAAGAAGAAAAACAATTCAGAGTTTCAAAACGTCATTAATAATTAAAATGGTCTGAACCCCTTCTACAGTCCTTTGCCATTCTCTCTTCCATTCAGGCAGATATACACATAAAAGGACAACAACAACAAAACTTTCTTTCCACTTCCCTATTTCCCTAGAATCATTAAAACAACCCCCTACTTAAACGAATTGACACTGACTTCAAATTAAACAAAAAATACTAAACATAATATTTCTGACTCAGAATTTATAATGCCCTTGCAAATCAATGAAACTAAACTGAAGAATTATTTATCATCCTCTATTTCTTTTCATTCCCAAATGAGCTCCAAAATATCATTCATGACAATTCATAGCCCTTTGGATGTGATATTTATTTCTTCTTCTCTTTTTTGTTGGGGTGGGGGTAGGGAGGGAGGGAGTATGGGGCAGAATTATTTTTCAAAAAGGTGTAAATGCAGTCTCTTGGTATTAAATAAAAATCTTTTCTGTGAAAATTGCCACTGAAGCACATTTTTCCAGCACTTTTAAAATACATATTCCGTCCCTAAACTAGATATTGTAATCACTTACTACTTCAAAGGAAAATGTTGGAAATATCATCTTTCATACTTTTGCATAACAGGTTGCATTTTAACCCAACTAACATATTAAATGCACCTCCCAAAATACGTGATCCTGATCGGTGGAAAATCAAGTTGGATTTATCAGTGATTCGTTTAGCTGCATTTTATCACAAGTTTTAATATGCAAGAGGACTCAAAACCTATTCTGATTCATGGCAGGTTGGTTCAAGAAAGAAATAGGCCAATGACAATCAATTTTTCTGATTTAAAACAGCAGAACAAAATCATAGGCAAACTAAATCAAGCAAACAAGGCAACTAAAGTAGAAGGAAAAAAATGCTAGAATTGAAAGTGAACCAAAGGGATTATTCATGCAGGTTTAAAGGTCCCACAAGCTTCACTCTAGATTCAAAATTAAGGACACCATGTGTAACAAGTTAATGTGGAGCCCTGATATAAGTGTATTTTGTGTCACATCTGGGGCCTCCTATTTTTATTACCTGTTGTACATTGGTCTGAAGAAAGTAGTTAGAACCTTTGATACAAGAGACCTGTGCTTTACACCAGAGCCTAGAACATACATTGTGTTGCCTATCTGGTTCCAGTGAGGCAACACAAACGTATCTACAGCTAGGTTGGCCAAACTCTGTGAAAAGAAGGCTCTGGGATTTATTACAAAAATGATTTAATCATTCTAAAGGGGGATACTGGCAGGTTATAAACTCCACAGGTTAAAAAAAACAGAACTTCCTACACTAACGGAGTTTGGCCAATCAAATGATATCGCATGCTGAAAGCTTAAAGGACATAAGTTCCTATTTCATTAATGCACATTCAATGCCCTTTTGGCTGTTATTGGATAATGTACGGTTTGGTCCATTAGATTTACTATAGTACCTTACTGAGAGTGAGAAGCCAAATACTGTGTATAAGAAGGCTCTGCTTAATATACACTTAACTCTCACCCTCTATAGGAAAGTTGGTTCATTCACAAGCTAACTACAAGTAGTAGGAGCAAGCTCAATTGGTTCATATTCAGGCTAACTAAAGGGAGCAAGATAACATGAATGCCTTGCATAGCAGCAGCAGAAATCATACCAGAGTAAGACCAATGATGGTGATGACCAAACGGAAGACAAAACATCACTGAGAAAAAACAAAATATCACCAAAATCATTCTGTACATCTTACAAAGGTTTTAAAATCAACATTAAAACCAGCAATAATTGCTAATTCTGAGATTGAGTTTGAGTTTGAGTTTGAGAAGATACATGTACATCACTAGAGCACGAACTTTCATTCAAACTTCCCTATAAATAGAGGATGGAAAGAGTTTAAATGGGCAAAGATTGACATTCAGGAAGGGTGTATCTTGGTCCAATGTAACTTTTAAAAGGGCTTAGCTTCTCTGTAGTAATCTACTCATATAACAATGTTAACATACAATAATAATAATGGTCCGTTCTTGTATGGCGCATAATACTTAGTCTCTTTGCGCTTCCAAAGAGCTTTGGAAATTATTCTAAATAAAACAATCCATAGCAACCATATTTGATTCTGGATAAATTACAAACAATAGTATCAATTTCTTTATGTAAATATTTCAAACTGTTATAGCATTTTTTTTGGGGGGATGGGGGTAAAAAATAGTTTAAGTATCATTTCTGATACATTTTTTCTTCAAATTGTGAAAAATATGTTCACTCTTTTGTATCACACTGTTCCTTCAGGATTCCATTGCAAAGCATTTTTGTAATACATTACTCCATACTTTTGAAAGTGCAAATAGTGCATTTGTGATAGTAAAAACAAATAAAGCTGGACATGAAGAAGTATGAAATGCGTTAACAGTAGCAAGAGGCTTGAGAAAAACATGTTTATTGTTATGATTATTTAGTTATATGATTATCATTAGCAGCAACAAAATATTTACACTTGATATAATCAAAAACAAAAACAAAAAAGCAGACGGCAATGTTTTGTGATTTGCAGTGGATCTTCAACCCTGATCTGCTCTTAACACAAAACAGGTACAGACTTAGCATTAAATGTAAAGATAAACAATAACTAGAATCATATTTCCATGAATCAATGAAAGCTCATAATCCTCAATTCCTTAAAAGCATAACAAGGGTCTGGTTCTTGAAGTATAAAGACCTGTATGCTTTTAGTTTTAAAATGTTATCCCAATGCTGGGCTTAAGCTTTTGTTCAAAATCGGTTTGAACAGAGGAAGTTAGTCCGAGGTCAAAGTTTACCTCTGTCAAACATGATCTCAGATCAAGGGTCAGATTTGACTGAATTGGTAGAATACTGACCAAAGATACATCTGTCTTTACAACAAACATATTTACTTCCAATAAGGGCTGAATCACATACACATGATTGTAAGAATCTTCATGAATTTAGTGTTTCTTCAAGAAGAATAAAAAAAAATATCAATACATAATCCATTTTTTTTAAAACATTTTTTTTAATAATCTAAATGACGTGCTTTCATCCGCTATGATTGTTATACTCACTTCTCCTTGGTGGGATAGGTGGGGGCGGCATTTTGAGTTTATCTGAGGGCCTATGGTCCCCTTTGGTGACGTTTGCCATCAGCATATCGGAGAAGCGATCCCGTGATGATCTAGGCAACGTGCTACCAGGTGAGTTTGGTGGCAACGTCTGTGGTCTGTTGTTTGGTCTTCTCGGACTCTGTGAGGTAAAAAAAAACAAGAAAAAGAAAACAGTGGTATCATACTCCTTTGGGGCTACAGCCTACGAGACCGACGTGAGCCTTGTGAAAATTCATCACAGAGTTCACGCAACCGTCGGCCAAGGAAACTGATGAGTCAGTCCCATGGACTTTGTTACCACTTTTCAGGAGAGGGTTCCTTGGGTCTACTAGGATGTCTTCTTTTTGTTCCTCCCAAAAAGATGCTTTGCTCACCCAATGTTTTCTCAAAGATAATATTTTGCACATTTTCCATACTTTGACTGAGTTCTGTCAAATCACTTCACTACACATAGGTAACAAGAACTGTATTTTCCTTTGATATTAAGACCAGAATTTTTTAATTATTTGTTTTGTTTAATGTCCCATGCACATGTTTTTGTACTTAATACAGGACAAACATCATAAATGCTGACTGTCAGTCCATCTGCCACATACTGAATAATAAGCTAAATTGCAGAGTCTTATATTTCTACCAAGTAAAATCTTCTGCCGTTTCTGGCAGTTGATTGATATGGCACATTTGTAATTAAACAGAAATAACAACTCATTTCTCAAACCTGCAATGGCTTTTTTTCCCGGTCGTCAAGATCATCATCGCTGAAGTCTACTCCATCTTCGTTACCCATCATGCCCCAGCAGAACTCAACATGTTCGCACTGTGTGACCTTGCCAGACGTAGCAGAACGCAGCACGTCCTCACACTGATTGTTGCCGCATTTTATAGCGACGTCTAAAGCTGTCTCCTTTGCTTTATTTACTGCAGTTCAAAGCAAATCAAAGCAAAGCAAAGCAAATGGTGATTTAATATGGGATAAAACAAAAAATGTAATCTGTTTTAATTTCTCTACTTTTCTTGGCATAACCTTTAGTTAAGAATGATTCACTGCTGGCTACTTGTACAATATATCTTTGCCACACAAGAAGGGTAATGCTACTCCGCTATTATTTCAGTATTGGTGAAATATTCACACTGCTCAAAGCATCTAATGATTAATTTTTCTACAAAGAACCAACTTATCCAAATGGGTTTGGGGAAAAATTATCAAACAAATGCCTTTCAGCTTCTCAGTTTGCTCAAACTAAACACTTTACAGACAGCAAGTTTGTCAGTAAACACTCCTTTTCCTGATTTTTATGGAACAACCTGGACACACAAATAGATGTACAAGGCACTTTACAAAAGACTCATACCTGCCAACCTTTTACAGCAAATATATGGTATCTCTCAAGGCAAAATGAGGAAGATTTCAGAAAAAGGAAAAAATCTAGGGTTTTTAACATTATTCTGAAGGCCAAAATGTAGGGGGAGGGGAATCACTCAGGGGTTTTAGTGAGAGTTTAAAAAAAAAAAAAAAAAAAAATACTATCCATTTTTGGAGGGAAAAAATCCACAAAAAATCCTCAAAAACAACAAATAATCAGGAAACTGATTTAAATCAGGAAATGATCAGGCTAGATCACTCCTCTAAATTAGGATTGGTTAAGAGCTATGAAGAGTCTTAAGCAGGTGCAGTAAATCTCACATATTTCTATATTTGCACTTCCTCGTAGCAGTAGCTTGATGCATTCCACCTTGTCATACTTAGCAGCCAGGTGGAGGGCGGTGTTACCATCGGTCATCTGCTGGTCAGCATTGGTCGTATTCTGGATGATGAAGTCCACGATGTGGAGGTTGACATCGTCCTGCTGTTCGACCGCTAGATGTAAGGCTGTCTTATTACCAGCCTGGATGGTATATGTATGTACGGAACACATGAAATAGAATAGATTCAGCATGTATGACAAGTTAAAAGACGTTTCATCAATTTTAAGAGTAAACTAATCATGTATTTGAATATCCACTACCCTCCAATCCTTTCTTTTTCAACCTAAAGACTAAACTACATATTCCCTTAGATATGACTTCTTAATACACTTGGGGGTCACTCATTCCTTTTAAAACATCATATGCAGTTTTAGTATATATGCTATAATAAAAACCACACACTAATCAGAAACAAAGTAACTTTTCAGGATCGGATGAGGTCCAAATTTGTCTCCATTCTCAGCAAAGACCATGCAAATCTAGCATCCCAGTAATATTATATACAACCAGGCAATCAACTCCTTCATAAGTAACTATTCTGGAAAGGATGTCGCCCATGATCATGCACATTCGCGAAAGTCATTAAAATACTTTAAGTGGGCGTGGTAGGAGTACTGGAAGTGTAGAATTAGGGAAGGGGTAGAGGTAAGGGGTTGGAAAGTATTTGTGGTAGAGGTCTTTAAGGTAAAGACCAGTTCTGGTCATGCGATTGCATTGTGAAAGAAACATTGTGGAATGGATCAGAAAAGATTGATCATCTAGCATATAAGTAGTGGTGTGTACTGCAAGGTTCTGGAATCATCAAAATGATAAGAAATTTGGCCCAGTCTTGGTTAAGTTACAAGCACTGTACACAGAAAGATGTATATGGGACTACGCGACACGTGCACGATATCTATCCAGTCCGGATAGATATAATAATCTACCAAATATATCAATAAGTAGGCGGTTTCCCGGCAAAATTTGTATCATCACATATTAGTCAAAACATATCTTTCACATGATTGATAATAAGAGCTTCCATTTCAGTTTTTGAGAGGGGGCGTTTCCAAAACTGGTCTATACCTTTAATTGAATTGCCGATTTATAACAGAGCTATTCTGCCTCAAGAACACCGACTCCATATTAGCATCCTGGGTATCAGCATCCCAACAGGGCAATAATATCCTTTGGCAAGATATTAACCTGCACTTGCTACTCTCCACCCAGGTGTTAAATGGGTACCCGGTAGGATGCGGCCGTCATTGTTGGTCAAACAGTTTTTTGAGCGTCAAGTAATGCCTGGCTGGAATGCTCCCCAGGGAGTGGAGATTGTGCACACAGTGTGTGCGGGCAAGCACTGAAAACAATGATCGGGGTAATAGTATATTTGTAAAGCGCTAAGAGACATTTGTGATAAGCGCTATATAAAAGCTGAATATTATAGAATACAGTCACACAAACCACTGAACAACCAAGTCACTCACCACATTTGGAAGAGGTGCAACAAGATCGACGCCTTCCGCAAAGACCCGTAAGACCTGGATGATCTCAGAGAGGAGCACAGCCTGCCGAAGGTCAAACAGAAGCTGACTGGGTTGCGCCGCTGTCTTCAGGACGAATTTCTTCTTCTCATACTTTGCCCTGATGAACTCTTTCCTAGTGTCCCTGCAGGTCAAAGGTCAATGGTCAATATTAAAGGTGTTGTGAAGAGGGGGGGGGGGGATGGCAGCACATTTCCAAGCATTGTACATTACAATTGTTTTTTTTTTTAGTGTCACTCAATTTCTGATTGACACAAAATTCTTATATAGCTTTCTCTTACTAATGCCACTCCTGCAATTTCTATAAATATAATGTTCAGTTTTGATAGCAGGAAGGAAATAGGAAAGAAACATATTCAACATGCTTTCCTTTTCTTCCATCATATAATAAATATGCCAGGGGGGTGTTTCACAAAGATCCTAAGTTGAACTTATCTCTAAGTTTGACTTAAGAATTATGGAAAGCTACATGTATATGTAGCCTTAATATTAAATATTTCCAAAAGCAAAAATTAAAATATTTTAGACTTTTCATAAATTTGACGACAAGAACATGAAATCTTCTTGATAATAGAAAATATGAATGATTTGAATCAACATTTTATGCCTTTTAAAATAAATTTTACAAAATATTTTCATAGATGCCAACGGCTTTCCATGATTGTTAAGTCCAACTTAGAGATAAGTTCAACTTAGGATCTTTGTGAAACACTCCCCAGATATCATACATGTGACATATATTGAGATGTTAAAAGGTAATCCAAACCCAATCTATCGCTCAACTCTGCTTCTCCTAACCTCATCGCACTGCGACCTGCTGGGGAAACAAGTATGACTTACATGGAACTGGTGTGTGTGGGCTTGTTTCCTTCTAACGTCGCTTCATAAACGTCATTAAAATCTTCATTCCCTACAGTTATTGCAAGCTGCGGACAACAACAAAATAGAGGAAAACATACATTATACATTACAAAATGCATGAGCAAGTAAATGTAAATACATGCTCCCATACGTCATGGCAAATAATACAGCAACTTTTCAATGAAATCTTCAATGCAATTGAGCAGCTGATTAGTTAAGAATCCTCTTTAAATGTCTGATATACAGCTAACCTGAGTAGGAATGCACCATTTATGATAATTCAGACGGATTATAAAGATCATAGATAGGAAAGACAAATGTGATTGGAGAGATGCGGTTCTTTCTCTAAAAGCTTTCACTCTTACTTGCCACTATAATTGGCTAAGGTACTTCACACATAAGCCTTTCACAGCCCATAATTCCTTAGCATTATGATTATCCTTTACAAGATATGAGAGATAATGTAAACTGTACTTCTGATAAGGGTCATGCAAAACATGTCAGGGTATGGAAACGTTTATATCTTTTTTAATTATCACTTCCAGTTCAATCAAAATCTAAATCTAAATCTAACTCATCTAAAAACACTGCATCGACCGAATGTCTTTGGGCATGAATGAAACTCACCAGTAGTTGTGCCGTGCTGAGTCTATCGAGTTCTAAAGACTGTACTCTTGATATGTGGACACCCATCTCTCTATGGACACCTGAACATTCTATACATGTTAGGATACCTAGATTAGTAGACAACCACTGCGGATCTGCAAACAAGTAAGAAATAAAAACATACCCAGTAAGAGTAAAATAGAACAGAATTGAATGAATAGGATAAAAGTGATACTTTCCCTCCAACATCAATATATACCTGGCAGGAATTAATTCCATGAAATGCTAGAGCGCCGTATGGTAGCCGCGCTAAAGCCAGGGTAATAATCGGGAGTACCAGGAGTGTCGAATCTGACAGACATGAGCGCTATACAAGAACCCACTATTATTATTATTATTATATAGAAGATGAATATGAAGAAATAGAGAAAGGATTGTCTGCAAATAATGCTACCATGAGAAAAGTAATCCGGAAGTTATTCCAAGATACCTTAAAGAATTTACCACATGTACAAATGTATATAACAACATTCAAGAATCTGGCAGGGAGAGATGTAAGAGCTGTTCATTTTGTTTTCCAGTGATTAGATTCTGAAAAGATTGAACTAGCCATGCCAGCTAACCTTCCATAGCAAAAGTTAGGAAACTCTTTAAAAAATATTAGGATACAGAGTATTATGTATGTTTTCACAAAGAGGTTTATATCATATGGTACATGCCCTTCTAACAATTGCTCGGCAGTCCATTTATCTAACACTAACCCCATTCCTAACTCCAACAATGAACCCAATACCATATCTTACCCTCCACCTACACACCTGAGCCTAACTTAACACCCAACCCAAGCCCTAACTTTATGACTTTGATGAAATAAAGCTCAGAGTGTCCCAGCAGAAAATACTGGATCACCATTACAAGACATTTTCCCCACCTGCTGCTGTGCAATCACAGCATATGTTGTTGCCGGGCAACCGCTTGACTTCTTTGACGATGCTCTGTGTGAGATCCTGCAGCCCTCTATTGGCGACCTCTGAAGGCGATGACCCCTCGTTGAAGACTGCTTCCAGGGCAAACTTCTTACTGTTGTTAAGAACCGAGATCCACTCCTCCGCCTCCTCCTCTGTATCTGCCATGAAGTGGTACGTTCTATCTTCTGCAAATCGGAGAAGAAAAGCAACACAACATTTTTTGCATTATGGCAATAAGAAGATGTTTTAAGGCATCAGGATAGTACAGATGGATAAGAACATTATATTTCATAGAATACCAATCTACTATATCTTTAATCTCTTAATATGAAACAAATTCTTTCTCACAAACAAAATAACCGTGTCAGAATGAATCTTATTTCGGGGAGAGGGTAATTGTACAATTTGAATGATTGCTTTCAAGCGCTTTCAAGCAAATTAATCTTCAAAAACACAGTTCCATGATTTGCTTCAAAATCTACAATCTTGTAAACAGAAATATAAACAAACAAACAGTAACATATTCCTTTCAAAATATTACATTTATTAAATCACATTTCTCTCTTATTCATCCAACAGGAATGATAGAACTCATGAGTAATGGGTAAACATATAAAAATTAAAAACCTATCTTTTTAGAACTAGCCAATTCATTTCACTATAACAATATTCATGCATGCATTCCTGACATACTATGAAATAGTAAAGTTACTGTAACTTTTAGGTAAAGGCTTACGTATACTTACGCGCAACAAGGTCAAAGTACTTGCGGCTGGCCTCTTCCAGAGATGGTTTGACCTGACAGGTGAGGAGGTTGAGCTTGGCTGGCGCACGGCTCGGCGTGGAATGTGATATTTGGAGGTAGCCATCGCAGACATCACACTTGCGCTTCTGGTAGACCTTGCGCAGTCCCTCGGTGCGCTTGTGGAGGTAGCCGGTCTTCTCCGTGCCAACCTCGTTGTTGGTCTCGAGCTGATGCAGACTGTAGCCTTGCTTCTCTGGTGGAGTCTACAGGAGATAGAATTTGAGATTCAAGAGTCAAACTTTATTGGCCATAAGAATAATAATAACAATAGTAGGCAATTGTATTGTGCCATCAATCTAAAATGAGCACAAGGAAAGATAATTGATGTTGTTTTATCAAGTCTTTATTTCAAAAGAACTTGTCATACATAGATAACAGGAGAATGGACCCATTCCAGACTCATGGCAGGTCATACAAGTTTTACAATACTATACAAACCCATAACATTATTAGTAGTATTATTATTCTTACCTCTTTTTCTATATTCAAGCTATTCTTGAGGGTCATTTTCAGCTCTAACAGCTGCTTTCTCTCTTCATCTTGGCGCGCTTTGATTTTGGAGACATGTGAGGAGAGATCATCGATGTACGACTGGGTGTGCTCCACAGTCTTCAAGCCATCTCGGAAGTAGCTGTAAGCGGGACGTGAAGAGAGAAATGAAGAAGATGAAAAAGGACATCAGGGAATGGTTGCCTGGCACATCATTTGTTATTTATAACACAAAAGAGCATTGTTCAAACTTTGGGGGTGTTTCACAAAGATCCTAAGTTGAACTTATCTCTAAGTTGGCCTTAACAATTATGGAAAGCCATAAGCATCCTTGAAAATATTTTGTAAAAGTTATTTTAAAGGGCATAAAATGTTGATTCAGATCAGTCATATTTGTATTATCATGGAAGATTTCATGTTCTTGATGTGGAATTTATGAAAAGTCTAAAATACTTCAATTTTTGCTTTTGAATAAATTTCATTATAAGGCTACAAATGGCTCTCCATAATATTTAAGTCCAACTTAGAGTTAAGTTCAACTTAGAATCTTTGTGAAACACCCCCCAGGACTCCTTAAATCACATCCAAGACAACCAAGGCACAATGAAAGTCACTTTACATGTAAATGAATGGCAGGGGGAGATGGAAAGATGCAACAAAGGCCCCTGAGTGCATCTTATCTGTGTGTTTAAAAAAAAATGAAATGTGAAGCAAATTATGCTGCTGTAAATCTCTGTGTATAAGACGCACTTTTTTCCCGCCGCCGCAAAAAAAAGAAAGTCGGGGGTGCGTCTTATACACAGATGCGCCTTATACACAGATGCGCCTTATACACAGAGATTTACGGTAATTCTATTTCATTCTAAAAACAGAACTTTCGAAACATGAACTCTTGTGGATTTTCAGTGACTGCAAATTTTACAGCAAGAACTGTAATGCCAACCCTATAGGACGGTTGTCAGGAACATTTACCACATTTTTCAGGAAAAAAATGGGGGTCTTTCCAGAACACAAGACAATGCATGTTTTTTGCACAAAAATGCACACAAACACCCAAGCATTTTGAACCTACATGTACCATTTTTAAGTTCAAAATAAAGATGTGCATCAAAATGTTAAACGAGATGGCGGCGGACGACGTGCTGGTGGCATCATAGACCATGTGCGCAATTAGCGTGTAGGAAGCGAAAGTGCCCATCCAATAAAGTCAAATTCAGTTAACTTGTGAGTGAATGCGAGCTAAGGCTGTGCACAACAGTGTAATGAGGTACCCGAGTACACTCCCAGGTTTACAAGCGAATACTTGAATATTCGGACGCCATCTTTTTTAATAATTTTTTTTAATTTTTTTTAATTTTTATGATTTGTTTTTTTGTTTTTTTTGTTGCCACCAGCTTACCACTGGAGCAGTATCCCAGTTCTGTCGCCGAAAACGCATGCAATTTTACTTCGAGTTGCAGTTGAAGGCGCCGATTTAATAATAATAATAACAGTAAACAATGCTGTTTTAAGTGGTGAGTTTGACAGTGCTTAAGTTTGGAAACATTTTTACCGACGGCACCATGCCAGCGGCCACCGCTCACCCAGGCACAGGTAAGCGTCGGCCTGGACAGATTTTTTTTTTTTTTTTTTTTTTTTTTTTTTGCGGCCGAATATTCGGGTACGAGAAATCGTACCCGAGTAGTTGTCAACCATGCGGGTACTCGAGCATTCGACTACACGTCGCAGCCCTAATGCGAGCAACATGCAGCGCCGTACAGAGCTGTGTACGGAGGCTATGTGTAGATAGGCAGCATACGCTATAATGTACTTATTTATCGTTTCCCCGTTACGTTTTGGTTAATTACCGTAACACCAGAATAAGAGCAATAAAACCGGAACAAAACGGTTGGCATCTCTGCAAGAATCTTCCATGAATCACAAACAATCACTGTTGATTCAATTATTTCACAACATGAAACTTTCACAAATCCAAAAAAAGACCTAAAACCTAAAAATCTACTCTTCGTAACATTTCATAGCAACTCACCTGCTTTCTGCTCTGTAGTACTCCACTAGATGTTGTACAAGCTCTGCTCCTTTTTTGGCCTTGATCTCGTTAACTTTGAATAAGTACTGTGGGGTTAAAGGTTTTTTTTAAATGCTCAGTTTTACCAATGCCAGAAGTTTAAAATCACCAAAAATTATATGAAGAATAAATGCAAATGCCTCCTTTAGTCTCACTGTAGTTGACTCATTCAAGTGTGATCTGTTCATCCTTTTTGTGCCATTACTATAATTTTGCACAGATTAAACACAAATTTCATTTAATTGTATTTGTTCTGGCATTTTAAGATTTCAGGACTCATTAAATCAGCTTTTCCTCTTTTAATTGGCAATAACTTTTTACTGTTGAGAATGCCCTGCTAAAAAAAAATATGCAATGAGAATGAATCTTCATAGATACATATACAATCTATAAAGCAGCAAGAAACAGCAACTTGTGTAAAAAACTACAAGTAAACAATTTTACATTAGGTAAATGATTGTGAGTGTTGCCATATTAAAATTTGCGACAATTTCAGAGAATTTATTATTTGAAATTACAAGCATTGTAAAAGAAACAAGCATGTATTTTCTGGTGAATTTTGCTCTTTACCCCTGTTACTTCTGTAGTTTATGCTATCTCATTCAAATGATAAAGGATCAAAGGTCTGCCTTTTTCATTGATCTTCTGTCATAGGATATGTAGCAGCTTACAGCGACAAAGCAAGATCAGCGAGCCAGGTTTTCACTGATGGGTTTCCCCCCTCAACTTTAGTAAACATCCTGGTAGAAATTCAAGTAACTTGATGCTATGAAGAACTATGAACAATGAATTAAAAAGTGCATACCTTGCCTCAATTTTATACATGTTTTGCTAATAGACCAACAGCTTATCTAATACACTGTATCTACCCCTCCCCCTCCCCCCCCCCAAAAAAAAAAAATGGGGGAAGGAGGAGGAGACATTTGCTTCAAAGCACCTGTGCGCAATTCTTTGAAAATGCAAAAATATCCTAATTGCTTTCCTTGAATTCTCCACTCCACAAAAGCAAAGAGGAACTTGTAAAATAATAAAAACTGAAATCTTAGTTCCTGAATTTGTCAACGCTCAACCTGTCATGCATGTCACAAAACTACAAAATTGCTTTTTCTTGAGGCAGAAATGTTTAAATCTACATGTAAATGGCTTTTCTTTTTTTAAGTGTGATATTCAAATCTCTGTGTTGCCTCTTAGAAACATAACATAAACGTACCATTCTCATTAAACATTTCAAACCTGTGCAACTAGGTTTAATATTCATCTTACTGCTCTCACCTCACACATTTGTAGTTGGAACATTCTCCTTTCTTTCTCCATCTCTTCTGCAACCTAGAATAAAGACAAAAAAGGATGCACACAAATTAATTTACTAATTAAAGGTAATGCAAAGTTTTGGGAAATTTCGAAAATTGGATGGATAGTAATGCTTTAAAATGTTGATATATTTGGATGCCACTGTGGATGTATTATAAGCACTAGAAAATTTAGCCCCTAAAACACTTCTGCTTTCGAGAAATTGAATAATCAAAAATTTACCTCCCAATAAATTTCAAATATTTCAAATAGTGCCTATTAAGGCCATTCTAGCTGCGTCCATGAAAATCTCAGAATATGCAGTTCTAATATATATTTTCTGAACGGGAATAGCAAATTGGTAATATCAGTCTTTAATGGGAGCTATACAACATAAAGCATTTATTATTTACAATTTCAACACTTTAGACTCGATTTCAACCGCGACAACGATCATAATGTAAAATCTCATATTATATGCCTTCAATATGTTCATTTGAACCAAATTCATGACCCCGAACCAAATTCATGACCCCATACCAAAACTTTGTATTACCTTTAATCAATGGCATTGTTTGGGTGGCCTTATAAAGAAATCAACTGAGCATCATCTGGTCCATTTCTGTTCTATAATTACTCATTCTCAGGTTTCGTATCCCTATATTCTTTAATCGACCTGACTGGCTTCATTAATTATAATGTAAGTCAATTTAGAGGATATTAACAAGTAGGCTTCATTAATTAGATCCTGACTCATACAATTTCTATGCATTTGACATTATAAAGAGATGGAACAAAGGTCATTGTATAGCCAACTTTAAAAAAATACAAATTCCACTTAAAGGTTCATTGAATTAAGAACTTTGAGTTTCACTACTTGATTTTTATTTCATTGATCATGAAAAGATAATTTAAAAACATATGAAATACAAAACATAGTGTACAAGTTAAAGAAAAAACATTTACAATAGAATACAACATCAACAAAAATGTCATATTAATGTGGAGACAGCTATGAAAGCTAAAGGCTTAATTGGTGCTGCCACCGAAACAGTAATAATAAAGTATAATATTGTTGTTTAAAAAGGTGATTTAAAAAAAATAATAATAATGCCTAAATAGAGGGGGAAAAAACAAAAACAAAAACCTGTACAGAATCAATCTGTATTTACATTGTTGGATTATAAATGATTTCCATTTCTGTAAGACTGATATGGCTCCCACCCTCATCAAAGTGGACTGCACATGTATACAAGACACTACGTACATTATTACAGTCATGGTAACAAGTCAATAAGGAGTACATACATCCCTGTGCAATAACAGCATTCATTCATACCTTACATGTATCTCTCACTGATTCCATTCCAACACAAACTCCTACAGATATAACCCTACATCAAAACATATTAATAATTTGTCAAAGCAATGCCCTATATCAAACCCCCCTTCCCTAATCCCAGCCATAGGCCCAGCTCGGCTCAAAGCTCCACAATAATACATCAGTCATGTCACTGACTGACTTTAATTAATTGACCGGGTAACTCTGCTTAATAACATGTTTCCTTACCTAGGGGGGAAGTGTGGCATTAGGTACATGCTTGAGGTTACACCAAGATTCCTCTGTATGGTTTACATTGCCAGGACACTCCCGTAAATTTCGTGGAAGAATTGACCGCGCTACGTAATCCTGGATTCAGGCAGCTAGGAAAGGTAGGTGAAATAATTCCCTGGTTCAGCAAAGTCAGACTGCCTGCGGTCTACTTCTGACGTAACCACTTCATCAACATGGCGTGGAGTAACAGTGACGTTGTTACAGGTACATGACTGCATGGGTATCAAGGGGCGTTCACAGAAGGGAAGGTACTGTATGTGCTATGGGGCGAGACTCTCCCCGCCCCCCCCCCCCCTCATCCCCACCCCCTCTCCCCTTCAATATTTTCCTTTGGCTTATTTAAAATGTTTATAGGCTGTCTGCAAATCTAAACAAATTATGACGATTTCTTCCTTCTTTTATTGTTTCCTTTTTCTTATACATGATGTGACTGACAGGTCTTTTGACAATCTTTCTGTATTAAACCCTACATCAAGCAAAATCATAATCTGCATGGCAAATTAGCAATGCATCTTCCAACAACAGAAGGTTTTGACTCCTCTAAATCCAATCTTTCTGTACATGTTCAAATTAAATTAATACAAAACTTCATGAAAAGAGATAGCTGGGTAGCTGCCATTTGTTTTCCCCACGAATTTAGATTCTCCTTCCGCACAGATATCACTAAGGCCAAATAAAAAACATGTTTAGTGTCAGGACTGCTTTTATGAAAAAAAAGGAGGAGGCCTTTTTTTTCTTTCCAAAATGGCCGCTCAAAATGGCCGCTCGGTACATTTTACCTGACAGTCAGGCTATTTTTCAAGATGGCTGCCGATATTTTTTTTATTTTTTTTTTAATTAAAAAAAATAGGAGGCGGCCCCCCAAAAGAAAGGAAGGGGGCGGAGACGCTAAACATGTATATTTTGTTTAATGGCCTAACAGATAGTCAAGTCCTTGGTAATATAAAGCCTTGATCATTGCGGCCTAGTACCCCCATTTAACAATTTAATATTTCTAAGAGACCAATTGGCCTATATCATCATGTCCCTGTTACGAGACAGTCAACCTACTTCTTGAAAGGTTAATAACTACAAGTTAAAGCTCCAGTACTAGTCAACTTTTGGAAACACTATCAAAAATATGATGAGGAAAGCAGGATAATATGGACAGCAATAAACCCAATAACACCATTATATTCCTTCAAAATTACTAATCTTGATATATCTACATGTATTAAAACATGTTTTTCATACTGAAGATGGATACTAATATTCCCTTACTATTTTGACTAGCATTTCCTTAAAACTTTTGGGAACTGCTTTTTCTTACATTCTTACTGTTAACAAACAACTGAACTACATGTTCATGTACATTCATGATTGTATCAAAATGTTGGTGTTGAGTATGGGCTATCTGGGTTTTTTTCTCCACAGAGAAGCATAGTTGAGAACCATTTGCAACATTTGTCAGGACACTTCATGTTATATGCCTGACTATTCATGTTATATCCTATTCCTATAATGACTTTTCTCTCCAATGTAAAGCATGTATTGTATGCAGATATTAGAAATGATTTCACAAGGAATTCTATTAAAATATTCCAATGTTCTGGGCAATTTCAAACATAGCTTACTAATTGCTCAATGTAAGTACTGGTATGTCAAATTGAACATTCTATCAGAATGTTACGACTGCTGAAGCATTCATAATCATATTAGTCCTACAGGAAGCAAGGTATACAAAATATCTTCTATTAATATAAAATCGTTGAGAGAACTTTATCAATTTCCAAAAAATAGATCATAAAAATGCTATTGTATATATAAATGCAAAGAGAAACGACTGTGTGTAAAGACATTACAAATATGTGACAGTGTATAAACAGACTAACTGACTTGAAACAAACAAACAACAACAACAAAAGGCAAATAAAAATAGTACTGAGCATCTCATGTGTATCTGGGAAAAGTTTATTAAACGTGGTGGCCTGTGGGCTGTTGGTTTAGCTTTGTTATAATTTTATTTTACTATATTTTAAAATTATATGTACAGGTAACTCTTGTCATTCTTTGAAATAAGTTGGGTTTTTATTTATTTTCTTATTTGGGGCGGTGACAGTTTAGAAGATCAAAGGTACACATAAATGTTACAGGTATGTCATTTTTTTTAAACTTTTGTATTGGCTGTTAGTAAATATATATACTCAAACTCAAATATGTTAATGTAATATGAAACCTGGAATCAATAATAGATTACTTTTGCTATCTCATTTATTAAGCTACCCTTCAGATAATACACTGTAGGTTCATGTCTTCTTGTATGCGTGTACATTCACTGTGAATCTGTCTGGTTTCTTTGCTGTGAGAAGAATGAGACCTTTTATTCTTTCATTTGGCTTTTAGTCAGGAAATTACCCTCTATCCAGAACTTCATTTCCTTCCTATCTTCCTCACTCCATCCACCAATGTACCATTGGGGGCGTGATGTGCATGGACCTTGACAGTTCCTATCAACGAACGGCATGGGGATGGACTTTTATAGCGCTTTTAGACGGTGTTTTCATTCTTTCTGCTAGGCTCTGTATGAATTGCATGGAGAAGAAAGACCGGTGGTGCTTCTCATAGGATTAGCCGTTCTATCAGATGAATTAATTAATCCAATTTATATTAGCAACATGTCCAAAAATGTGGATATTGTTCACAAGGAGATGTGAACCCAGCAAAGGGATTTCATTCTTAATTTTCTTCATACTCCTTGTCTGTTTAGCACATAGAAAGCATGATCATTTTTTTTAGATTAAATAATACCTTCAAGCTAGAAAAAAAGTATTAGGCGCATTATAAATGTGAGCTATTATTATTATTATTCAAGCTGTATACAAATCCCTCTTTTTTTTTTTTGGGGGGGGGGGGTAATTGGTACACTTTCAACAAGATTTTACACCTCATATTTTTTTTAAAAACTCATTCGTAGTATTGAGTGACTAAAATAACAATAATTTGTGTGAGTTTTCCCCCAAAAAGTACATCCAAGCCTAAGGTTAACAAAAGGTCGACGAAGCTGTTCACGCATCTCACCAGGTGGGCATCTGGGAAACTGAACTTCTGAGTACAGGCAGACAGCTGGATAACTACGAATGAACCATGTGTTCCGCAGATGCAATGGCAACTGCAAATTAATGAGTCTCATGATCCTCTGAAAACCAGGTAATTTGTGAAATTGCTCCATCATATGGCCAATCTGTGAACTAAGAGGTGCATTCACATTAGCCTGAACCAGCTCAAGCCCAAGACATTAGACCAACCAGTGCTTCCTTAGAAAAAGGCTCAACTTGAATTTCCCCCATCTTCATCGACCTAGTGCATCAACCTAGTTCATCATCACCTGCAAAATATACTTTGGGCTGAATAAATGAAAAGCCAGCTATTATATAAATGAAATCTATTTTGCTTCAGGCAATAGCTTTAAGGTTTTAGTATCTAATGTACAATGGTAAAACCAGCTATTTTATGAATGAAATCTACAATAGGACTATATTTTCCGGTTAAGACAGGGTATATAGGAACTGTATGTAACACTGTATATAGCTTGTATGTGCCATTGTCAGTTTAAACCATCCACATTTTGATGAGGTACCTGGCATTCTTGAACAGAGAAAATCTTGAATGAATCTATCATCAAACTTGCTGATCAGACCACAATCTCCTCTTTTATCACTTTAAAGGTGAATTCCATTCATATTGAATTAGATATCGTTAGAAAGGTTATTTTCAGTTCTTCATTTTTGTTTTTAGGTTCATTGTCAATAAACATAAGGGGAAGGAGATATAATGGAATGAAGTTACGAGAATCAAGTTTTTCTGAGAGAATTTCGTCTACGATACCATAAGGAGGTTTGGGCGTGTGACGTCATTCCGTGGACTACTCACAACACGGTCACCGCGCGCATTCTATTCGCAATCAGATAGCACTGCAGGGTACATAATCAGAGTGAAAGTATAGATGTTATATCGGGATGATAATCATCAGTAAAAATGACAGAAGACAGCTCAAATGAACTAGAATTGAATAGAGTATGATGAAGAAGAAGTTAGTGGCAGTGATGATGGTAAAGAAAGTGAAGATGATGGTGAATTGGGCGAATGTAAAGACGACAAGAATGTAAACGCTGATCGAATCGTGATGCGGGAGTTGCAGCTGCAGCTACCCTAGGAAGCTCCGAGACGACGCCTACGCCAAAGGCGTCGGATCGAGCTTCAGCGGGTGCATAGGGAAACATTCAACCAGCGGGTTGGGCGACATTATCTCAAAATATGCAAAGGGAGTAATTACAATTTTGGCTTACTAGGTTGCTCGACTTCTCTGAGCATCTGGATGGCCACTTGAAATTATAATTTGAAGAAGTCTTCGATAGGGAAAATGGGGTGATTCTTCGTCCTACCCCAACGATTCTTCCCTGTTGTATCGTCGATTCAACATGCATGGCGAAGAGAAAGTACCGCACTACCGCGCCGTCTCTTTGCTGAGTTTTTTTCTCGATCAGCAGACATTTCAACTAGACACGAAGTAATTACAAGCCGAGGAATATACAACTGTTTTAGCTCACCTGCATTCTGATCGCGGTCTCCTTGCTTAATTTGTTTAAATTGCTTAGATTGACAGATGTTTCAGCTAATTATAACCCGAGAAAAACAACTATTATCTCCCAAAAATGTCACGCTGCAATACACCGAAACACAGTGAACACTGCACTACGAATGGCTGAGCTGAGCTATCGCGAGTTTTCCCCGTGCCACGAGATTCAAGTTACGCTAATTATCAAAACAAAACATAGGCGAAGCCGGTGTGTCAGGATCTGCAAGACGATCAATTTTACAGTACCAAACGTCAATATTTCAAGGAAACCAAACATTGGGAAGTAACCAATGCTTATATAATTGAAAGAATGTTTATTACTTTATTGTATATTCGATAAAACACTTCATTAAATATCACAAAAATTGCAAAATCTACTAAACAAATGACCCATGTTTGTGTACGTATTTACATTGAAATAATACGTTGTACTTCCGGGTTTAGGAACAGTCCACGGAGATACGTCACATACACTACGTCACGAACGAGAATATCACCGCTTCCGGGTTCCTCTGCTTACACTATTGATCTTTCTAAGTCTAATAATAATTTAACAACACATGTAAATTTCTGTCAATCAATATATTGTATTCCTTATGTCATCAGCATTCCAACAATAGCAAACATGCATATTTTCATCACTTTCTTCCCAATTCACCTTTAAGAGTACCTCTTCAAAACTTTCTGTTTGACATTCTACAGAAATTAATCAATCTTATCTACAGTACATTTTCCTATAAAATTAGATGTGATCCTTTATACTGGAAGCTAGAACGGGTGTTAAAGGTAAAGACCAGTTTTGGAAACGCCCCCCTCTCCAAAAATGAAATGGTAGCTCTTATTACCAATCATGTGAAAGAATATATTTTGACTATTAAATACGCGATACAAATTTTGCCGAGCAGCTGCCTACTTATTGATATATTTGGTAAATTAGTTTATCTATTTGGACGTGATAGATATTACGCACGTGTCGCGCATGTGTGCGTAGTCCCATATACATCTTTCTGTGTACAGTGCTTGTAACTTTAACAAGACTGGGCTAAATTTCTTATCATTTTGATGATTCCAAAACCTTGCAGTAGACACCAATATGCTAGATGATCAACCTTTTCTGATCGATTCCACCACGTTTCTTTCACAATGCAATCGCATGACCAGAACTGGGGGGTGTTTCACAAAGATCCTAAGTAGAACTTAACACTAAGTTGGACTTAAAAATTATGGACAGCCATTGGAGCCAAAAAATGAAATATATTCAAAAGCAGAAATTCAAGTATTTTAGACTTTTTTATAACTTCCACATCAAGAACATGAAATCTCCTTGATGGTAGAAAATATGAATGATTTGAATCAACATTTTATGCCTTTCAAAATAACTTTTACAAAATATTTTCAAAGATGCTAACGGCTTTCCATAATTTTTAAGTCCAACTTAGAGATAAGTTCAACTTAGAATCTTTGTGAAACACCCCCTGGTCTTTATCTTTAACTCACTCAAGTACACTGACTTGACACCCTTCTGGCTCTTAACAGATGATCTCTACTTGTCATTTGCTCAGAGCCAGAAGGGCATTAAGTCATCACTTTTACATTGCAGACAATATACTTGGTTTACTTGTGGGCTACGGGTATCGTGGACATCCTTGCGAAATGCAGAGTACCTGTCATGTTACTATTAATATAACCAGGCTTCCCTTGGAACTCCTTTCCACTGACTCACTTTCCGTGTTTAAATAGTCAAGTCTGAGAGCAAGCACTGATGGACATTTCATCGCCGTGGGCTTGCACCATGCAGACACCGTATGGGATTCCCATTCCTGCATGTACAAGACTTTGGTGAAGCCAGCAGACATTTGAAGAACAAAAACATAGTCTGGCCCAGGCAAATTGACTGGTCCCATTCGAAAGGCTTGAATGAACCATTTGCTGTATTTTTCAGTAGAGATGGGTATAGAGATCTCAGATAAATATGGCTATTTCCTCCTATGTTGCTTTTATAGTAACCATATTTCCATTGACTGATATGCATATGATCTAAATTTCTTTTGGCTCATGCATGATGTGTAATTAACTGTATCATATTCCAAAGCCATTTTTAGTCTAAATGTCCAACTTGTCAGTCAACTGATGCATTATTGGAACAACATGTGTTTTACCTTTTTTAAATGGAAGGCATTAATTAGCACAGGAAATTAGAGATTCATATATAATATATATATATATAAATATAGTTTAAAAAATATTTCAAAAGAATTATGCAGATTTTCCTCAATGAAGAATTTACCTTATGCAAATGACTTGTAAAGAGAGATGACCCATAGAAGAAGATGGAACATAATTGATTCTTACCTCTGGCCCAGATACAACTTGTCTGATGAGACCAGCATCTTTGGCTTGCTGTTTCTTCTCCCTCTCGATCTTTGAGCTGGAGAAGAAAGTAATTAGAGATGAGAAACGAAAAAAGACAGACCACAAATTAAAATTACTGCAGTATTGTCTACTTGTACACGTACCTTTCAAAAGGTTTTTAATATAAACTGAAATTCAAAGCCCCTGAAAATACATCATTCAATGTCATTCAATAGGCATCAATTATACATCTACATGTGTAATTAGTTTCAATTTGAAGCATTTTGATGCCATGACTTCATTACAAGCAAAAAAGCAGGGCATTTTTCAAATTACTCTGCATTCAACACAGACTTTGTTTGTACAGTCCCACATACTCAGATAAATGTATGTCTCAATAAGTATCCTCCCACGCTTGAGTTGTATTACTCTGACAATCCATTCATCACATTTCCAGCTTCCAGCCCCAAACATTGCTACCATCTAGCCTATCTTACAAGACCAGTGGGTTTTTTTCTTCAATTTTCAATGATTAATTACACTATATTTTCCCAGAGTCTGGAGAAAATCCTCAACCAACACTGCCACACTTTTCATACTATCTTTAGAGGGAAAAGAGAAAGATGGCTAGTTTATATTAGTATTTATTCCAGTCTTGGTAAGCTGAGACTTGGGACAGAACTGCCTGAGTGGCAACAGAAAAAATAATCACTCCTCCTGGAAGACAGGCCATTACTAACAGACCATGTGATTGGTAACGACCAAATAAAGACATCAGGAGAACTCAACTCTCCATAGCAGCATTCATTTACAACCAAAATACATTCATCATGTACAGAGAGGCTTTGCAATATAAATTTCAAGCATAATTAATTCTGAACTGGCTGGTGGCTGGAAGAAGAAAGTTCCTATACATTTTAACCAGCAGACATACATTTAGTCCATTTATTTTTCACATTGACTTTGAAGTAATTAATTTTAACTCCTTATGATCTGTTTGTGTTTAATACTGTAAAAGTGTCATTCCAGATATGAGAAATAAGCACAAGGAGAAACTAGGTCCAAGAAAAGGAAGCTCAAAGGTATAGCATATTAAAACGAACTTTAATAATCTAGCATGTATTAAAAATAATACATGACAACATTTCAAATAAAAAATTACTTTCAAGAGGTGTAGTATGTGACATTTCATCCATCTATTTCCCTCTGGGTCTAACAAAGTTGACCATTGCATGGCATAATTTCTTCTTTTCAACTACCTTTTGGAAAACTCCAGGACTCATGTGAAATGAATTGAAAAATATTAAGTGAAATTATATTTGTCTGCCAATGAAAATGTTTGAAAGGGGGAAACAAATTGAGATTTGTTTTATATTGGAGCAGGAACATGCTGTGTCAATTCTCTTCCACTTCCCCTTTTGACCGAAGAGCACATGTTCTTCCACAATTTCTCCCTCTCTCTTTGAATGAAAAATGAAAGTCCATTAATGTTACTTTACCCCCCCCCCCCCTCCCCCACCCTCCTTAAAGAGTTATTCAGTATGGCTGAACAGAGACTTTACAGAACATAATTTCTAATGTCTTGAAGTGAAGTGATCTGACCTAAACTGGAATTCACTCTCAGGTCATCACATTACCTCCTATGCTATCATCATAAATGATGTACATGTATCTATAAAAGTATTTACATCTAAATGTGAATGCCAATGTATGTCATTGCCATCATAAAACAATACACCTGTTTTTTTCAACCTCATAGGCCCAAATTCACAAAGGAGGTTTGTCCACAAACCTCCTTTCTGAATTTGGGACGGACATAGAGTTTGGGGTTTTTTTTTTCCAGTACAAACAACACCATCCTAAGCCATAGTGTATCCAGTGTTTATTTTTAGCATTTTTAAGGGAATGAATGTCCTCTTGTATTAAAATAATAATAGTACACCTGTATGCTGTTCATAACCTTTATTTATATTTTTTTTTTCTTCTCCATATAGGTACAAGTATGAAGGTTCAATATTTGTTTACAGCATTTTACAAAACCATCCAATGCCACCAGTTATCTTAAATTTAATAATAATAGAAAAATTAATCATCAAATTCTTAAATCAATTTCAATTAAATTTACAAAGTGCAAATGACATACAGTTGTGCTGGCGAAGAAAATGTTTTCCTCCATTTTGGAAGAAATAAATGAAATACTGGTAGAAGCAAATTGGTGTTAAATTCAATTTCGTTTTCTTTCACTCAAACCCATGTCTGAAAAGTGCATAATGAAGCATCTGCTGCCCATCTGAATCATACTCTAAAAGTATAATCAACTCCTTGCCCATCTGGACATTACCCTTTATCCCACCTATCAATAACATTTGTATGGTACTAAAGTCTAAAATAGCATTCTGGATTGAATTAAAACCCTGTCTGAACACCATCATCTGGTGTGAACACAGCTCCAATAATAGTAGTAAGACGAGTCCCATCTGAACATTACCCTTTATCCCACCTACCAATAACATTTGTACGGTACTAATGTCTAAAATAGCATTCTGGATTGAATTAAAACCATGTCTGAACACCATCATCTGGGTTGAACACAGCTCCAATAATAGTAGTAAGACGAGTCCCATCTGAACATTACCCTTTATCCCACCTACCAATAACATTTGTACAGTACTAATGTCTAAAATAGCATTCTAGATTGAATTAAAACCCTGTCTGAACACCATCTCCAATGATAGTAGTAAAACGAGTCCCATCTGAACATTACCTCTTATCCCACCTTCCAATTTGTATGATACCGATGTCTACAATAGCATTCTGGATTGAATTAAAACCCTGTCTGAACACCATCATCTCCAATGATAGTAGTAAAACGAGTCCCATCTGAACATTACCTCTTATCCCACCTTCCAATTTGTATGATACCGATGTGTAAAAGAGCATTCCAAATCAAATTAAAACTCTGTCTGAACACCCCATCTTGTGTGAACGCAGCTCCACTAATAGCAGTCAGATGAGTCATAATCTTCCCCATCCAAATAGATGTAGATATATATGTGCGTTTCTCCGTATCCCCCCTTTTCTGGTCCCTTGTTTTGGTTGAGTGCAGCACAAAGTAATTTATGGCGGCATTAGAATGACAGATAAATAATTGCGCCTCCGGGTCCTACTCTACTGATATGAACAAGTTTTTTTATCACGGTATCTCCATCGTGCTAGGATCAGAATTAGTGCGTATGAAAGAGAGAGAAATTAATCTACTGGCCTCTTCCTACAATAGAGATTTATGAATAAAGCAATTAATGTGAATGAATTCACTTCACATCAATAAAAGTATAGGGTAAACAAACTATGCTGTATCTTTATATAGTTGTAAACAACCAGTATGCGATTCCATTCAGTATTTCAGTATTGTTTGGAATAAACCTATTCTGCATACCTCTGTGATATATTCATTCATAAGAATTTCATGCCCAATGTGTCCCCTAACAGCTAATCTAGCTTCACTTAGTATGCTCACATCAACTAAACATAATACAGTCAAACCTGTTCATAGCGACCGGACAAGGGAAACACACAAAGTGGTCTTTGGATACAGGTTCCTTTGGTACATGTTTCAATGAGAAACCATTTTCAAGGGAAACACACAAAGTGCTCTTTGTAGACAGGTTCCTTTAGTACATGTTTCAATGAGAAACCATTTTCAAGGGAAACACACAAAGTGGTCTTTGTAGACAGGTTCCTTTAGTACATGTTTCAATGAGAAACCATTTTCAAGGGAAACACACAAAGTGGTCTTTGTAGACAGGTTCCTTTAGTATATGTTTCAATGAGAAACCATTTTCAAGGGAAACAAAAAATGTGGCCTTTGTAGACAGGTGGTCTTTGTAGACAGGTGGTCACTAAAGCAGGTTTGACTGTACATGCAAAACTTGAAGGTCACTCTGAGATTCATTCATCAGAAATATGGATTCCAATACTTTCTTTAGAGCTGTACATGGAAGTTCATTTATATAATTATATATTATCAATAATATTGCTATTGTTCACCTAATTGTTCTGTTCTTGTGGAGAGAAAAACATAATATGAATTTAACCAATATTTTCCTGCAAAATGTACAGCCTCAGACTAAAGTACTACATGTAGATACAAGACAAGACTTGAATATACTTACTACTTTGATTCATAGTCTTTCCAAGCCTTCTCAAAAGGTTTTTTGAGGTCACCCTTCTGTCCCTTTAAATCTCCTTTCAAGAGTGAATCCAGAGGAAACATGATGATATTGTTGATGTTCTGGACCTGCAGAGACAAAACAACACATCGTAATCATTGATTATAGTTCAAGCACTTTGATGAGTCGAGGGGGGCACAACCAACTTTTAACCCTCCCCCATAAAACCTTAGAGGCATACCCTTACAGTACATAAAGGAAAATGTGTGTCCAAGCACCCTAGTTGTGTTCTTGTATCCCCTTTCAAATGTTAGATCCAAAAGGGAGCTGCAAAACTTGTAACAGACTTTTAAGAATTTTGCAAGAAGTGGTAAATTGTGGGAAACTTGGAAACAAATTGAAGACAGGCCATTAAGATAGACTGAACAATTCTCTTTTTAATGTTGAGCAATTAACTCCAGGTACTACAAAAATTCATCTAAACATTTAAAAGGCTTGCTTGAGGCTTGCTAGCTTAGCAGCAAATAAATTTGCAACCTGCATTCTGACTACTGTAACAAAACACAGTAACTCTTACAACATGAAACTATCAGGAATCATTCCAGACAGCCATTTTCTTGAGATGAAAACGTTTTGGAATGCTGTCAACTGTGATTTAATTTATTTTGCAGTGAGAAACTTCCCAAATCTAAACCTCTCACAAACATTTTATGCATGCAATAGTTTCAGGTTTTACAGCATTTAAGATCAATGACTTGAAACAGGTGAATGCACATTCGTTTTAACTTTTTTTTTATCACTTCGCACTTATACATGCATCACGGCATATCAATAAAATGTTTCTGTTTTTATCAATCCATTCATTATCCAAACTAATGTGAAACATCAATAATCTTCAAGTTAAATGATAATAAAATGGCATAACATTTTTACGTTTTAACAGTATAGTCAAATAATAATAATAATTTAAAAAATAAAACTGTTTTTTCTTGAAGCTATTATGCAAAGTACATGAGCATAACAACAAAACTTGAATTTATCTGGAAACTGGAGGGTGTTTCACAAAGATCCTAAGTCAAAATTAACTTTAAGTTGGACTTAAACAATAATATTCAAAAACAAAAATTAGGTTTTTTAGACTTTTCATTAATTCCACATCAAGAACATGAAATTTCCTTGATAATAGAAAATATAAATGATTGAATCAACATTTTATGCCTTTTAAAATAACTTTTACAAAATATTTTCAAAGATGCTAATGGCTTAAAATAATTTTTAAGTCAAACTTTGAGATAAGTTCAACTCAGGATCTTTGTGAAACATCCCCTTGATCTATCCTGCAAAGATTAATAGTGGTATTTATGAAGAAATCAATCTCAGAGAAGTTGGTATCCTTACCAGATTCTTGAGGAGTGCTGCGAGCTCTTTGGTGACGACAGAAAACTTGAGGAAGGCGGCTCCCAGGTCAGGCTCCCTCTCCCTGGTGAGGGAATTGGATCCAAGCTTCTCTAGGTTCTCAGAGAAAGACAGCAGGTTTCCTACGTATGCTGCAAGAACAAGGAAAATTACACAAACGTGAACGAAGAGTGAATGTACTTGTAATAATCAATCCCATAATAAAGTACAAAGGGGTGATGGTGGTTATTTTACCTGACTGCTAAGAAAGCATAAATGCTTGTAAGTAAGCAACCAGACAGCCGACGGCTTTAGGTCCTCTCCGAGGGACCTGGTAATGAGGATTAATGCCTTAATACCAAAGGGCACTAGCGCATTGACTTGGTTTCGAAACCCAGGTCACCGAATTACGATACCACTGCTCTACCGACTGAGCTATCGCGCCTCCTAACATATCTTTTAAGTTCTCTAAAACATGCATGAATTTAACTTTACAGAATATCATCTATGCCATTAACTCCACTGTAGGACAACTCACTGAATATCATGATTATGTATAATTCTTTTTTATTTTATACAAATACATTTAGAATATATTTTTTAATCAAATTCCCCTTTTTGTTTTACCATAATCTTGTTTGAATGTTATACAAATTACAATTGTATGAAAAAGACCATGTTATTATGAAACGGCTTGGAAACTCTTGCGGCAGGTTATGAAGAGCCTTGCAGTTCTTTATTTTAGTATGCTTGACATGTACAACAAGTTCATGTAAACAATCTTGGATTCTTAATGTTGCCAGGGATACAGTCAGATCAGTTACAGGTACCAGCACACAACATTTACTTGCACTTCCGTCAACCATGGACCTACTAAACGTGCCACTGTATGCCCTTCATATATTATGTGTGCCTGTCAACTTTCCCCTTTCAAAAACTAAGATATTTTCTGAGCATTGGTAAGATTTGGTCTTGGAAGAGCTGCACCCTCATGCCAGACAATTTGACCGTTACATGTACAGGTACATCTCCCCCCCCCCCCCCTCTAAGTCTTATTAAGGGTACGCGTATGCATGTTCCCTCCCTTTGAAAGCACCCCCTATCTCTGTGTAGTTGGGGGGGGGGTCTCGATTTTGCTTGCTTTGGGTTTCTGGCATTTAAACATACACTACATGTTAATGTCGTTTAATTTTGCCAGTTGGGACTTCTTCTTCTTCTTCTTCTTCTGGAATACTCCTCGACTTGGGAGTATATTGTACATGTATGTATTTCAAACCTACACTGTCTATGATACAATATTAGAATATTCTGTACACAAATATGAGGGCATTAACTCTGAGCTACAGTATACCGGGGTATATGAGTTAACAACCTTCTGGCTGTAAGTGTAAACTGACAGTATACATGTCCGGTGTACATGTACATGTATGTATTCTGCCGCATTAAAGTCAGGAGGGTGTTGTACACACAGTCGACCCCTTTTGACTTTCAGCGGATGATGGATATCTACACTGTATCTAAAAATCTTTCAAACTATATTACATGATTAAGGCTGATTGAAAACCCAATTTGTTTACAGGTCATTAGCAAACTGATGATGCAAAGATTTGATTGAGGGAATTACCCTTGACAGAATAGATTAGGGTAGTACCATCTACAGGGCCTGCATGTACATGTACAAAAGGTGTGTACATTTTTTTGCATAGAATCAGCGTTTTCAAACGTCTTTCAGGCAAATTTTCAAGGTGATAAACGCAAACCCTTTTTCAAACGTCTATAGATATGGGTATATTGAACGCCAAAAAAAATGTGTTTTGAATGTGACATAGAGCCAGAATCACGTTTCTGAGAGATGATACACGCACCCATTATTAAATAAAGTCTCAATAAAGGAGTACACATTATTTTTCAAGAACCATCAATACTTGTGTATGTGGGAGGAAGAAATCCTTAAAACCATAGCAACTGTTGGTTTATATTAAAATGTTTTAACATATCAGTGTTATTGAAAAAATGACTACCAGTATCCACCCATCATACAAATGTCCACTGCATGAAGTACAAGATAATACTGATTGGCCAGATTAATCATAGCTGTTACATTTACATTATTATATGCAAATTATGGACATTTAGGCAAACAATAAGTGCTGGTCCTAGTAACACTACATCTTAAGGCAATTAGGGGCTTTGGAGTTTATACATGTACATGTATATTACATTATTATCTATATAAGGCTTCCAAGTGGTACAATAAATCAGAGTATTTCATATATTTAGCGCAGTACCCGGATGACAGATCAATATTGTTATCGTATCGCTCTGTCATCCGGGAAATTCAATCGTCGATACAATATTGCTTGATTATTGAAAACCAACAACACTTTTGCTGGTACTCGGTCACTGTACCCAATGTGCAAATTGATTGGAACAATTACTGAGGTACATGTAAGTCAATTTTTTTGTATTTCGTTAGCTAGTCAGCCTGATAATGATATAGATAACAATAATAACATTTGATGGCTTTGTTTTTGTATGATACTATATAAATATTGTCATAGCTCGAGCAATATATTCTTGTATCACACTCAAAGCCGTCCAATATTATATAAGTATTGTACAGCCTACATCATACTCTTAACCCTTTTTCACAATTTATATATTTTCAATTCAAATGCACTGTAGGAAGTCTTCAAACATAATGCCATACTCTGTATCATACATGTACATATACATTGAACATACAGAGTCCATCATCATATACAGTATGTCTTTACACAATACTGTGACAAATATACATGTACATACACAATATATCACATGGACCATTATAAATCTGTGCATTAGATACAATGTACTTATTATACTTGGTGGGTCTGGCAGTGTCATGATCAATAAAAATGCCTCTGTGAAAATGTTGCATTGCTAATTAATTGCCATTTCCTGTCCATGAATAAAGAGATATGACAGTGGATTAGACACAGGATTATATGTGGCTGGGGAGTTGCCCAATGTACATGGCATTTTACAGTACAGTAGGTCTACTCTGTTCAAATGAATTTCTTTGGAGTTTGAGCCAGCGATTTCCTCTCCTAAATATCACTTCAAGACAATAGGCAGGGTTCCACACTAACTTTGAACCTATTAGTAACATTAGCTTAAAAAAATAATTTAAAAAAAACGTAATGCAAAAATGGTAAGAAGTCAGGTTTCTATTTTGTGTCATTGACTATAAACTGAATTTAAAAAAACATGAAAAGACTTTTAAAGATATTATCATGTCTGGATGTGATTGTAAATGTCAAAGAAATGCATTACATTAAATCAAACCAAATTTCTAAATAACTTTGTATGTTTTTTAATAGAAATAACATCTGTATCCACACTGTTAATCTTGTGTGAAAAAGTGATTTTTGCCAATTTGAAAATTTGTTTGCTGAAAAACAATGAATCTGCAGCCATCTCCCTGTTCTAGATTGCCTTGGGTCATGAATTATTTCATATCTGTTATTGATGGTTTAAACAATTCATCTAAAGTAGTACATCGGTACCACATATTGACTTACATGAGAGTACTCTGGAAAAGTTACATCAATATTTTTTGTACAGAAATAGCCTCATCTGACTTTCATGAGAAACCGCGATTGATTTTGAGCCTGAGTGCACCACAACACGAGCTTACTTTACCTTGTCTTCAAAGTAAAACAGTACAGGTCAAAATCATGCAATTCTAATGCTGAGGTTTAGTATTTGAATAATTCATGTGAATATGTCTGTGGCTAGGTCATGAGTTCAAATGATTTGATGGTTTTAAAAACTAACAAAGCTATCAATCATCATGTTTAAATTATTTAAATATTAAAGAAAAAACACTTTGATGTACTTTAATGTACAGTATGTATGTGTAATGTGTGCACAAGAAATACAAATTCAGTCCTCATATATCAGGAGTACTGTCACAAAGAAAACTAAGGAAGGTTTTATTCTGTAATAAATTTAGAATTAGTACTATTTACAACCTGTATATAAAGTACCCTACAGTGTTTACATCTTACAAGCTAAACTGTAAAAACTACTTGCATATATGGTTCAAAAGAACTTTTGTGGATTGCTTAAAACTTACTTCTCTTGCAGCATGATACATTCGTCACCATATTACATTTGAGCTTGCTGTCATTTTTCTTCACAGCACTTATTTAAAAAGTTTTCCAAAACAATCTTAGAGCTTTCAAGAGCTACATGTACATGTGTATGCATAATTTGTATCAGTCTATTCATTTTCAATTTCAAATAGGCCTACAAAATATGAATGCACCTTTTTGAAATACCAAACTTTGTTTTTAATACATAAGATATATGTAATCATAGTATAATCATAACAATAATAATATTAATAATAATGATAATTTTAAAAATGAATAATAATAATAGTCAGAACAATAATAATAATAATGCCTCCGGCTACTTCGTAACGGAGGCATAATAACAGCTATAATAAACATAATGTTAGTAATGATAATAATAATAATAATTAATAATAACAGATGTTTTGTATTTTTATTTTTATTCAGCATTTGAAAGAAGAAAAAAAAAAACATAATGAATTCAAAATCAATATAGATATTGGCCTGCTTCTCTAAACTTTCGGCAGAACATGCATGCACGCACCAATAATGAATAATCCCACATCTTCCCAGCTATCTAGCATGGGATAGCACTCTTTTGTTTTGATTTCAAAGGGGCCCCCATCCCTTGCATGCTTCACCGCCAATGCAAATTCAAGGGAAAAAATCAATACCAGAAAATTGTCACGTGTGAAAAGAGGCTCCATGTCGAGATACCGATATTGCTTCTCTGGGTACAGTTATAGGCTACGTGTAGGTCATTAGTTGAAAACAGGATTTATATTACATATCCATATTGGCCTATGGCCTTGGGTAGTAGTATTAGTAGTATTAGTAGTAGTAGTAGTAGTAGTAGTAGTAGAAGTAGAAGTAGCAGTAGCAGTAGAAGTAGAAGTAGAAGTAGCAGTAGCAGTAGCAGTGGTAGTAGAAGTAGAAGTAGTAGTAGCAGTAGCAGTAGCAGTAGTAGTAGAAGTAGCAGAAGTAGTAGTAGTAATAGTAGTAGTAGTAAATACGCATGTAAGCCAGCATTTTATTTTCTTCTTATTGGGGGGGGGGGGCAAATAACACATACATGTTTTTTGTACATGTTAAGAAATGGAGACAAAATGTTTAGTACATGTAGTAGGCCTATTACAACATCATTCACTTTGGTTTGTACTAACATTCTATCTTTGAAGATCAACAAGCTCATCTTTATTAGCAATATCCTACTTTCCCCACTTGATAGTAATATCTAGCGGGGGAAATCAAATATTCATTGCATAAACTACACACAAAACTTGTAGACATGCTTCTTTCTCCATAATAGAAGTTGTCATGGCAACTAAGCAGAGGTTCATTGCAGTATTTGCAGGATTAGGAATTAAATAGTGCATTAAAAATCATAAAAACCTACAGTACATGAACATATACTTGCAAGTACACTGTACTTACACAAATTAAAATATTCAAAATCAATTTCAGTTGATACCAACAAATTCTCAATGAGGAGGTACAATGGTAAAGATCATCATCAAAATTCTTTTCCCTTTTTTTACTGTCGGAATAATCTCAAATTTTCTGAATAATGCAGAAATCACTGTAACATGTTTACAAAGCAGACTTTCATCAACTGCTTTGTACTGAAAATGTCATGAATTTTAACTTCAGAGGAAAAAAAATACATCTATTCTGTTATCGACAACCAAGAAGAGGGATAATTTTGATAATACTTGGAAAAATGCAAAATAAACAAAGAGCTGCTCACAAGGGAATTCAAAGATAGAGTTGCCTACATGTGTGTGTATTTGAGAGATTACAACATATTAAACCTAACTTTATTCAATTCTTTGTCTTTTCCCAATCTTTCACAAGTAAACCTGTTTCTCTCCTGCATTCTGCTTTTATCAAAACAAATAAGATATCAAAGTGAACTGATTTCCCCTTTAAAAATCAAATAGACCGACTTAAAACAGGACTCTTTTACTATAAAAATACTCATTTTGCCAGCGTAACTATCCAATATCACAATGTGTAGGCCTTTATGCAAGTGTATGCAAGCTGTGTGAACAATTCGGGTATCAAAATCACACTCCAAATACATACTTGTGGCAGTAGAGTGAAAAGGGGTATTCTAGTCACGGATATGATGAATATCAATTACCCACTTGTCACAGCCTCATGGCAATAGGTAAACTGACACTCGGGGTGTGGGTCTTATTTTTCTGTAAAGTTAGACTTGTGTTTGTTACACCAAAATCAAAAACCTTTCTAACTCTCAGGGCGTCCCAGACAGGTTTGGATTTGGTGTAAACGTAAACCTCTCCCGCAAACCTACAAGTACCCAAGACAACTTTTGAGTACTGTTACACAAGCACGTATGGAAAGATTACATACCGGTACACATTTTTTACACAAGTCTACGCATCACTATGCAACACTATGCTGCTGTAGCAATGCCTACGCAATACTACGCTACCCAACGCCAGTCCGACGAAGCAGTAAAAGCCTATAAAGGCCAATGGCTACACTCGCGGCTCCTACAAGCGTCTATTGCATTTCTGAACTGCACTTGCAAACACAGTAAGCAACCGTACGCAACTGTAATCAAACCTACATACCCTTTACGCTAGGCCTACGTAAACGTACGCAACCCTACACCTGTTATACGCAACCGTATGCGTAGGTACGCCAACTGCATACGACTTAGGTATGCAGGGTCTATGCACAGGGTACGTAACCATACGCCATCGTACGCCAGCCTACGCAAGACCTACACACTAATATACAACTCCAAATCCTGAAAGAACTCCAGCAAACAGTAAATTATTTTTTTACACTGCAACAGGGTTAATATATACAAAAGAATCCAACTAAAACTATACTTACTGTTCCCTGTGTTGTATATTGCCTTGATGCTTTTTCTCATCTTATTTAACCCACTTCGGTCTGCGTCGACGGTCTGGAAAGAGAAGAAAACAAAAACAAAACATTTATAACATAGTTCCTACTTCACAATACGGTATTGAACTTCGCCTCAATAAAAAAAACATCCCGCTTTGCAAAAAATTGATGAAGAACCCTTGTTTATGTATCTTATTGTTAATATGTTAGGGATTTGAAGAGTACTAATTAAAATAAACTGTCAGTTTTATGATGCATTTTACAATATAATTTGATAAAACCTAAACTTCATAATCCGGTTTCAGAATGTCATTAATTCTGCTATTTATTCATTAACCTGCCCTTAGTAAAACCAGGAAACAAGTACAATGTATTAATGTACTGTAGATACAATGTAGGCCTGATTGGTATGCCTGAACGGTAGGCCGTCTTAGAACTTCCCTGTTCTAGGATTAAAGAAAGACGTTCGGTTCAATTCGTTTTATTCAACCATTTAAAATCAAATAAACAAAGCATGTAATACAAATAAGAATACCAAAAGAAATGGTTAGGATGCCCCTGAAAGCCAAGGCTTGATAAAATAGAGCACCCAATACAAAGAATTATACAACAAAAATACATAAAACATTACACACAACAGGAAAACAGGAAGAAGAAAAAGGGAAACAGGGAAAGAGAGGGAAAGAGAGGGGGAGGGGATATTAAAGTGTAAGAGGAATGTTCATGTTTATGGGCATAACTAGTTACCGGTATTATAATTGTTATTTTTGATCATCACTAAATACCAAAGCATGTTCGTTTTTACTCTAGTAAAATTACTGGGAACTTGTTTGTATCTTCTTGTTTTGCTGAAAATTGTTAACACAAGAATAATAACAACGTGAATGCACAAGAGACTGACAGTTTGCAGCAGGCCTCCATTTTTTAAAATGTCAATCTGGACTCTTGGAAGAAGAAATAAATGTGTTGGAACCTGATATACAAAATGAACCCCTACACTGTACATCAGCGATACAAAATATTGTTTTCAGTGGTCCAGTATGCATTGGGCCCCTGTCACATTTTTGGGGCTAAGGATAAGAACTGTTGGGCCCACGAGTACGAAGCATCTGCTAGTGTACTGAGCCCTGCCTGCACGTCTATCATGCATACTAAGTGTGAACATTGTTGACAATGTAAAGCACACTGACGCTGAGTGACTGACCCCTCCTCTCACACCCTAATTCTTATTGCCATAAGAGGCGTTAATTTTTCATCTGAGTCTCTCTGGCTGAATCGAGATGAGGCAGGAAGATCCATCGACATAAATCCACAGTTGAGATTTGCAAGCTATTGCCTTGGCGTCATTAATATTTAATCAAGGCTCGATGACGAAGAGAATTGGAATGGGGTGAAAATGAAAATGCTTGAAGGACAGTTGGACGTACAGTCGTACACTGATGCCACACCTTATTTCTTGCACAATAATAAATGCAAGTTTCTGTTCTACATAGATTGCGAATGTGTACTTCCCTTCCCTGAGTTTTTCCCCTCATACAAGTTTTGGTTTTTATGAGAAAGCAAGACCAATTTCTCTACAAATAAACTATTCAAACTGGTCTAACTGCCATGACTCAGGGACTGGAGTTTTAGCCATCTTAGTGCGTATCTATTTATCGTCCGGTTCTCGTCTCTGTTGGCATCTCCCATTTCCCCCCAATTTTGTAGTAACAAACTTGTTAACTTAATTATTCATTATTCCTAAGTATCATTTGAGGGGTCCACAATTGTACAAGCATAGCTTTTTAGTGGATTCCAATACATTCCTCGGTTTCCAATACATATTCCTAACTTGTTGTAAATGTTTATAATTGATCTGTAATGTTTTGTTGGAAACATAAATAAATTGAAATTGAACTCATCATCTCCTTGAAAGAAGTGCATATACATGAATGAAAGTCGATCACCTTAAGAGTTTGCTGTCTGAAATATTAGACTAGGGATGGTCTAGTATATTCTTTATCAGTTTTTAATCAATAAATAGAGGTGCCTGTTTTAGATATTAACATGAAGGCTAACAGTGTACAGTGTGGCCACCACCATGGAGCAAAACTGAAAGCTTGAGAAATGATACAAGGACAAACCACTTCCTTGTAACCTGAACAGACTAACTTCAAGCTCAATTGGAGTTTGTCATCTCCAATATTACACTAGGGATGGTCTCGTATATATATTCTTAATCAGTTTTTAGTCAATAATTAGAGATGCCTGTTTTCTGTCAAGATGTAAACATGTAGACTTCCAATGTACAACGTGACCACCACCACGGAGCAACACTGAAAGCTTGAGAAATGACACATGGACAAATCACTTCCTTGTAACCTGAAAGACTATAAACTTCAAGTTCAATTGAAGTGGGCGATACCCACAGCTGGTGAAGACATCAGTGGGATAGAAGGAGATGAAGAGGATGATGATTGGTAGTGGGCTCAAACAGCCTGTTCACATGAGAGGACATTTATACCAAACTTGAAGCATTTGAAACATTGTATGAAGAACCATATTATACTAGCGAAAGGGGTGTACAAACTCAATAACAATGTAGTATTAAAGGTAAAGATCAGTTTTGGAAACGCCCCCCTCTCAAAAAATGAAATGGTAGCCCTTATTACCAATCATGTGAAAGAATATTTTTTGACTAATACGTGATGATACAAATTTTGCAAGGAAACCGCTTACTAATTGATATATTTGGTAAATCATCATATCGATCCAGCCTGGATAGATATTGCGTAGTCCCATATACATCTGTCTGTGTTCAGTGCTTTTAACTTGACCAAGACTGGGCCAAATTACTTATCATTTTGATGATTTCAGAACCTTGCAGTACACCTCAATACTTTAAATGCTAGATGATCAACTTTTTCTGATCGATTCAACAATGTTTCTTTCACAATGCAATCGCATGACCTGAACTGGTCTATGTACCTTTAAGTTTGCATAAAGTAGCTTTGAAAATGTCATTTGACACTACAGTTGCTCAATCACAGGTGCATGCTCTTACAACAAGCCTGCCCTGGTTTCAGGGTTTTGTAGTTCAGAATATTCAGAATACAAAACTTTGATTCTTTATCCAGTTTTCATTCAAAATGATGTCTGAACATCCATTTTATACTGCATTAACACGTTTCTATACAATACAAGGTTCATAACAGAACAATCTTAATAACATACATGCATATTTACATATTAGCTACAGTCAATCCTGTGTTAGTGACCACCTCTCTATAAAGGTCACCTGTCTATACTGATCATTCATTTTGTCTCCCATGAGAGCGGAATGTGTGTTGTAGAACCTGTCGAGAAAGGCCACCTGTCTACAGTGGCCGATTTCTCTGTTTCCCTCAGGTGGTCTTAAAATACAGGTTTTATCTTCCATGAGAGAGGAATGTGTGTTGTAGAACCTGTTGGGAAAGGTTATCGTACCTGTCTACAGTGGCCACTTTAAATAGTTTCCCTTTGGTGGCCTTAATAGAGAGGTTTGGCTGTAAGTGGTTTGTGTAAAGCTAAATGTATACAATGAATGTTGGTAGTCTGAATGGGACGGGGGGATGCTTTCAAGCAAGTGTGAATGTCAGCAGGTGGAGGTTGTTGCTAGCTTGGCCATCAAACTACTCTAACAGATGGAGCAGTGCATGGGATAGGTTATTTTCATCTTCATCTCAATGGAAGTGATTTCAGCTGGGAGTTATTGGGAAGAGTCAATCTTGATGCACCTGAGCCCAAAGTGTTATTCATTCTCGAGAGAGGAAAAGGGGCATGGGTATTACATTTTGTGATCTTGACTTTCCAAAATCCACAACTGTATGAATATCATTACCGTAACTCAACTTCTATAGTATTGTTTTTGCAGATTATTCAATTTTAATTTAGCTATATATTAGAAACATCTCCACATGAAGATTTATCTGAAAGTAGAGAAGCATAAATAATTTGCTCATGAAAAAAAAAACATGTAGACCCAACATCCTACATCAAATTCCATTTCCAAAGATACGAGTAACATGATAACTGTGCAAATTATATGATTTGATTAATTGTAGAAAGGCATAAATTTCAAAACAAAACTTGTTCTCAATGATCTGATAATGCAATGTTGCAAAGTTCGATAAAAGAGTCCTACAAAACTATATTTCAACATATAATTAGTTGGAAACTATGCTAATGGCAGAAATGTATGTCTAAAAGGAAAATAATAATATTCAAAGGTTTCTTTCTCTGACTAATTTAAAAAAATGACATAAATTTTCTTTTTAAAAAGGCCTTTTATCTTAATCATAATTATGAAGATGGGCCATCATCACATCTGCATGTACAGTAGCTATCATTCAGCTATTATATTAAAATGGCATGTCCCTTGCATGCATGGTTGACTAGAGTACCAGTAGATAGTAAAACAAAGCACGCTGCAGATCATTTCGCATCCAACGTGAGATACAAGGCAAGGGACTATAGAAGCGTAAATCATTTAAGTGATGCTAGCTCTGCCTAATGTCACGTGAAAGGAGGCGATACTCGTCGCTCGCTTCCCGCCCGACCGAAACCCTGAGGCGTTCTTCGGCAGATGGACCCAACATTGATGGGATCTGTCTTGTCGCAACCGTGTACCGTTATACCTTCTTTTTTTTAACTGAGTGTTGAGATGCAAGTTAAACAGGCATTCTAGCATATGTTTATCACTTGTTTGTATTCCAACTTTAGTTTAAACACGATTGATGAATAGTATCTGTCGCATTACATTAGCTTTTTTTTTATTTATCAATAATTATTGAAAGATTAGAAATTAAGTGGAACCTACAAGTAAAAGAAGAAATATTATGTAGACCATAAAAAAATGCAGAACATCAATACATTTTTTAAGATCACCTTCAAATGCCCCTTCCCCTAAAAAGGTATCCTCAAAATAACCTCATACAGTGTATGTTTTCAATAGAATTATGTCAAATTCAATCAAACTCACGACGGGTTATTAAAAAAAAGGAACATTTCTGTTTCTAATGATTTTGATAATCTATGACATATGTCTCTGCATGCACACTGCAAAATTAAAGTAAGCGGTAACCCTTTTCATTCTTTTTTGTACATTACGTATGTTTTAAATCAGATTTGCGAAGGAGTGAAACACGCTGAATGTAAACACAGCAGCTCAATGAGCTATCAAAATGAGGGTTATTTATGGGCAGATTGATCAGAGGATTATCATGATGCATGTCCTATCTTTCTAATTGTGCATATTTTATGGGAACAAAGGGCTTTTAGGGTAATAAATCTTCATCAAATCTCTCTTATAAAATGCAGGCCATGGACTGCACATAGTCATTGATATATTGCTTTAAAACTTCTGCATTTTATTAAAATATATTACAGTGTAAGGCAGCAGTATTCTGAAATCTATGACTTTGAAACAGTTGTATATATGTTAATAATATATATTATAATGTCTATTATCTGAGGTGCAACTCTATTTCTATTACTTTTGATTAATGTACAGTTGACATGTGTATGTATGAAAACATAGCACATTCTATTGATATGCAAGCCTGCATGAATTACGGACTGGATTTTAATTATTTCTTATGGGGAATAAATGCAGACAAGTATGAACATGTAGGACACTACATGTACGTGCAGGCCTACACAGTTCTCTAATTTGAAATAAATAGGGCCTATTGTTATTTTTGATAACTAAAAGAGCATTTTAAGTTTAATCTTTCTCACTTTACACTACAAAAATGAGTTTATACCGTCAAGTTTAAAATTAGAGTGCTAAAAGCTCATTTGTATCAGTACTACACATGTGCAAATACAATGGAGTCCTGTATGGAACCTGTACAGTACAAATATGTCCACGGCCTAGTACACAATGTGGATTGGTCATTTTGATGACAGTGTTTTGATCTGAAGGTATGCATCTTCAATGCATGTATATTTCCCATTAACATCCAGGTCTAATTAGCACCACTACCGTGTGTCTCAAAAAAAACGTAACACTTTTGAAATGGTTGCCAAATTGAGCATATATAATTTTATGAAAAAATGTCTATATGTATGGAAAGCTAAAGGACCAACCTTTCATATGATATGAAAAAATTAAAAAAAAATCATGCTTCGATGGACAGTGTTCACTTAAGTTAGAGGTATGAAAATGGGCCTGCGCAGGATTTTTCCTTCCAATTTTGGACAGGTAAATTACTTGTAACTTACAAAATAAGGTCGATATGAGATATTCATGATCGATGGATCAAAAGGATATTTTGAATCAAAAGGATATTTTGAATACCTCGAATTCTGGTATTTTCAATGCATAATGAATGATGTACTTAGCTATTACATGTTTGGGTCATTCATAAAACCTGAATAAAATGTGATTGATGATCCACCAAACTTACGGAAGAAAACTGATAAAGAAAAGGCAAGGGGTAGGTGATGGGATGGGAAAAGGTTGTGGGGGGGAGGAGAGTGGGTTGCATAATGTCAATTATGATTTTGAATACGGTATTTCAATTTAACATTTTCCCATTCTTCCTTCATCCTGTTCACATCTACCAGATCAATGATACAATAAGATGGGAGTGGAAGTTGGTGTGTGTGTGTGTGTGTGTGTGTGTGGCAGGGGTGGTGTTTGGGGATTGATAAATGACAGAGAGAAAGGACTGGTATTCAAAACATCCTTTTAACTCTTAATCCATCGATCATGAATATCTCATATCAAACTTATTTTGTATGCTAAAAGTAACTTACCTGTCCAAAATTGGAAGGAAAAATCCTGCGCAGGCCCATTTTCATACCTCTAACTTAAGTGAACACTGTTCATCGAAGCATGATTTTTTTTTCAATTTTTTCATATCATATGAAAGGTTGGTCCTTTAGCTTTCCATACATATCAACATTTTTTCATAAAATTATATATGCTCAATTTGGCAACCATTTCAAAAGTGTTACGTTTTTTTTGAGACACACGGTATAGGCACCACAAGCCATCAAATATTAACGACCTCTCATTTCTCCCTCCCTCCATTATGCAATCAAGCTTTCCTTGGAAACTAATTAGGAAATTTACTTGTAACAGTGTTACAGGCATCTGATAGTACAGTCTTAACAAATTCAAGAGAGTCTGAATGCATTGGGTCCATACATTCTATTGTATTTTTATTAATAATAAATTCAAGCAAGATGTATAATGTTACAATTTCATATGTATTCAACATTATCTTCATGATAAAATTTCATTTTCCCAGCAGTGTACATGTAGTCGCCTTATAATTCACTCAAGATTCCCAAACGATATTGTCTTATATTAGTCAAAGCAACACTCCCTCTAAACCATATGAAAGAGATTGATGTGAAAAAATACATTTGATTCCACGTATACCTTTGAAACACTCTTTCATTCCTTTTATTTAAGATTATTTCATTATCTATTCATTTCCTTTGAAAAAGAAAAATGTTGCAATTACAAATGTACATGATGTATGTTGATTTGAGATTCTCTACATTTCCACACTTTAAAAAAATGGTTCTCTCTCATTAAACGATATGATTCTAGAAACTTTGATATTCTTAATTTTACTTTTAAAGGTGGAGTCCACCCTGATATCGAATTGGTTTTATTAGAACATAAAAGCAGAAAAATGAGAGGAACAAGTCAGTGAAAGTTTGAGCAAATTCTGATTAAAAATCAGAAAGTTATGAATTTTTGAAGTTGCGATGAATCAAACACAAAATTGGCACCTCTGTGATGTAATGTACTGTATGTCGCGAGCTTCCCTCCCATTTGCTCTGTACTAACACAAAAATCAGAATTTTCTTTTTCCTCAAGAAAAGTTTCAATCATACATGTCCCATAAATAAGATTATCACAAATATTTTTCTGTTCAACCCCTGTATGAAATAAAAAATCTATTCCGTCATCAATAATGAAGGAAATTAAAGTTCATGAAATATTAGAGTGGACAACCCTTTAAAGGTAAAGACCAGTATTGGAAACGCAATGCCCCAATTTCAAAAAATGAAATGGAAGCTCTTATTACCAATCATGTGAAAGAATATGTTTTGACTAAATACATGTACATAATGATTAAAAAAATTGCCGGGAAACCGCCTTCTAATTGATATATTTGGTAAATTAGATTATCTATTGGACTGTGAGAGATAAATGCATGTGTCGCACATGTGTGCGTAGCCCCATATACATCTTTCTGTGTACAGTGCTTGTAACTTTACCAAGACTGGGCCAAATTTCTTATCATTTTGATGATTCCAGAACCATGCAGTACACACCAATACTTATATGCTAGATGGTCAACCTTTTCTGATCAATTCCACAATGTTTCTTTCACAATGCAATCGCATGACCATAACTGGTCTTTATCTTTAAAGTTCATGAAAAATTAGAGTGGACAACCCTTAAAGTTCAAGTAGAGGAGACAGATGTAGCAAAGGTAATCAAATCGGCAACTTCACAGCTTGGAGTACATTGGATGTGTATTTCCAAGGTCATCTCCCCTACGGAGAGGGTTAATTACGAGCAATCATAGACTGTAATACACAGCAATCAAATGGAATAACGAATAACAATGAATTGAAATCCTTTTCACAAAGCAGCACTTTCTAAAGGGCAAGAGCGTGGAAGTAATTTCATCTGCAAGAGTCTATTGACTTCATTCATACACAATTTCAATTCAAAGGGGCACACTTTGATTTGAGACGCTTTTTATAATCATAAATTGTACATAGCAAGATATTTTGTGAAATTGCTATTTTCTAACATATATTGTGATTTCACGTCATAGCCTTAACTGCAGTTGGATTATGTTTCAATTTTTATTAAGACAGTATAATGAACCTCAAAACAGAGCCAAAAAGAAAGACCCTTTCTCACGTGGGAAAAGCATGTGTATTCAAGAAACCCATATTAGAAAGGGCACACATGACATTGCATAAAGAGGTACCTGTACATGTATTCTACATAAATAAGAAACATGTTTGATAGGAAATTGTGCAAATTGTCCAAAATATTAATATTAATATTAGTATTTACCTAAATATTTGTAACATACAGTGTACATATATTTTGCTACATTCTCACATATAAAAAATATAATTGTATACAAAAAATTACATTGTATAAAATGTGTCCCTGTCACTGAAGAACTCATCTAAATGTAAGACTGTCTAGACAAAGCCTCATACTTCTTCCTTATGAACACAGAGATGGACACACTTCATCACATAGAAGCCACACAAAACGTGCCATAGACTAGCAATGATAGACAGGAGCCATTGATGCATCGGTAAATATGATAACAAAAGGTGGTAGGTAGACCAGGACATATGCCAGCTTGAATCATATCATCGGCATGATATCACTGCAGCTTCGCTTTCATAAAGAGATTGAATTACAGCTTTTTCTTTTGTGTACTCTGTGTCTCTCTTGTATAAGAGGTTATCATACATGTACAAAGTATGCTCTACAGTATGTATGCCCGTTGCCCTGGGTTTACTTCAAAACCCTTTCATTTTTAACCCATTAGCAACTAGAAATTTTGTAAAAATTGCCTATTACTCACTGGAAGAACTTGCAATATTTCTCTCTTTTTGACATTTTTCTGAAGAATATGAAACGTGCGCTATTTTTCTATGCTGAATCCTACTGTAGACATCGTAAGGATTACGCACGCATAACATTATAACGGTAGACCCTAGAACGGATACTATAGCGCGTTGAAAACGGACGAAAACGGACGGGCGGTTTCGGGCGGTTCAGTGAGTAAAAGGAGGGGCGGTTTTTAGCGGTTTAGTTGCCATTGGGTTAATGAGGATTTTTTTTTTTTCTTCATAAGGCAAAATGTATCATCACCACGATATAAGAAATGTCATTACATCCTACATGTAGATTTAAAAAGAGGCAGTTTTTCATATTTATGATCAATACATATGTACATTGCCTACACCATTTATAATGTACTATATTTTTAGAATTTGGACCGATAACACTTTTCTTGATAGTTGAATTGACTCTCTCTCTCTCTCTCTCTCAGAGCATATTTTGGCTTGTAAGTAGTTTTGGACCGATTTAATAGCAATGTAAAAATAAAGTCCATGATCTCTATTAAACAACAGCATATGAATGAACTGTCTCCTAAGCCTACATTTATAAATACTGCTATATGAATAAAGCAATAACATCAATGTCAACCATCCTTAAACACTCTGCAATAAATCCTCATCAAATTAACAGAGTCCAGCATACCGAATTCCCAATCAGCTCCAAGCTAGCTTTTTTTTTTAATTGGATTCGGCATGCAATTAGAGGGAGATCCCGATCTCATTATCCCGCAGCCTAGTCTTCATTAGGGACTAGTCTCCATTAAGGTAGATAGACTTGATGCATCTATAGGCATTAAAGGCAGTCATCTGTAATTGATTTCCCCGGCGAGGATATGTTGAACTGTCGATGATGAGATTTGGAACCTATTTCGACTGGTTCTGATCCCTAGGATGACGATTGGGGAGGATCGGGTGATGAGGGCGGGGTCAATATGGAATAATAGGTTTACCATAGTTTACAGGCATATTGCCAAAATCGGGGCCCTGTTTCATAAAACTTGTTATCAATAACAAGTTACAAGCTACTGTTATAAGCTACTGAAATCATGGCATCTTATTGGCTGAGAGCAAATTTGTCATAGAAATTGAGCAGTTGTTATAGAAAGCAAGCTTTATGAAACAGGGCCCTGAGATATGATGAGGGTGGGTGGGGCTGCTAGCTGTTAAAAAATGACAAAAGGAGTAGAGATGCCAAACATGTACAATGTAGTTTGCTGGCATAGTCTACCAACTTTGATAAGGGTAGGGCAGCTGATGGGAATTGAAAATGCAGATGCTATTCACGTCATTGGCGGACAAATAACCCTCTGCATTTTAGGATCGGATAAAGGGTGGGGCTGTTAATTACGGAAAATGACAATTTAGAGATGTCATAGTTTGCCGTGGAAAAAAAAATACTTGTAGAACCCTAGGCAGTCAATGATCGCATGAGGGGTGGAGCTGCCAAAAGGAAGTGGGAATAAAGGTACCAAACATTGAAGTCTGTAGGCACTTAATCCTCAATGTGATTTCATGGTACTTGGTACTTGGTTGTTGTTCCTCCAAAAGATTCCTAGTGGAATTTCAACTGGAGATTGTAGACCTAACTCCACTCATAAGAATGCAGAAACTGAATGCCTCCCTAGAAATCTTATTACATTGTACTAAAAGATGGGGAAGTAAATTTCATCTGGAAACTAGGCTAGCTCCTTCAGATTGAAAACAAGGTCATTATGAGTGTACAGTGTAAAACTTCCCATTGCTCACTCCCCCTCCCCCCTCCCCCTCCCCCCTCCCCCTCCCCCTCAAATTTAAGACCCCAACAAAAAAATTAGATTGGAAAGTACATACATGTACATTTGTAACTTTGAACTGGAAAATGCTTCAAAACCGAAAGACAACTAGCAAAACTGACACACACACACACAATGGTCGGCAGACCTGCAAAACTAGAAGACGAAATCTCAATGATAACAACTACACAGAAAGAAAGGCTTGTTCACACATACATGTATATGGAGCAGTGAAACTACCTCATCTTTATGGCGTTTACAAATGTAACATGCTTCACAATTTTTCTATCTTACGATTAGATAGTGAGTTTACACGCATTGCTCAAATGCAGATACTTTTGATCAACTCCACTTGCCATTCATCTGCACCTACAAGAAAAGTAACGGTTACTGCCACGTTTTCCTGCACCATGTGAAGAAGCCATAAGCTAGGAGAATTCCCAGATGATGTACAGTACATGATGTACCTACATGTAGCATCTATAGAAGGGCCCCATCCATAAATAATTCATGCAATCATGCTTACTATTGGCCTTCTAGAAACTCCCCCAGTGAAGGATGACTCATAGACTTTACCTGGCTGTCTTAAACTTAAAGTAAGAGGATTGTTTTATAATTCATCGCGCTACAACTTGGGACAACAAATTGTGCCAAATCAGGCATAAACAAGCAATGTACAACATGTACAGCCTTCATCCCTCAGCGCCGCTGTCACGATGGACTCCTTCAAGTCATCCATGGGAAAAATCTTTAATTCTACTTATTTTCACACATTAATACATAAGATTCATACAAGGCATAAGAACAGAGGGATGCACATCATAATCTTCTTGTAGCTGTTAAAATGCAGGATAAACAAAATCTTGTAGAGTTTGTTCATAGCTTGGACAATGATTTGGTTTATATTGTCTCTTCTTCACCCACACTGCGTGATTTTTTTATTTGTAATGAGGTATTTATATGCTTCATGCACGGTGTACATTACATACATTGTTCACCATTTATCTTGGGGCATGAAGTAATATTAATTAAAGTTGTTTTCTCTCCTTTTTTTTTCTGTTCTAAAGGGTGGGAGTGGCTACAGGTACCTGTAAATACAATAACATGTACTAGGGCCTGATGAAACATAAATTATCATGCATGGTATACTTCCAGGTATACAATGTACTGTACATGAAAACCTACGAAAACAAGGCTTGTGCAATTCGTCTGCAGGCTAACTTATCACCTTTACATATACTTTCTAGAAGTTCTAACAAAATAGGAAGATCATTCATGAGACCTTGATCAACAAGCATTCATGAATGGCCCTACTTCATACACAAAGGACAATTAATACATATATAGACGGACAGTGTACTTCCTGAAGTTCGTTTGTGCACAGGTAGGAAATAAGGAAGTGATTGCAAAGTTATTCTATACATACATGTACATTGTAATTGTGCCAGGGCTTTTTCTCAAGCTTGTACCTGTAGGTGTCTGAAGATCGTATACAGGGATATAACAAAACATACAGATTTATTTCAAGAGTTATAGGCCTTGCCGCATGAATAGACTTAAGGATTCACATGGATTATTTACATGTTTGTGATATGAAACTAAGTGCAGTTCAATGGAAGGAAATCATCAAGATTAATAGCTACTCTGCTCATACTGTTTATAATTTAATGAGCTTTTGGTTCACAACTCAATCCTCTTCTATCCAAAACACTGTTCACATTAGCTTTTAAATCCAGACCCAATCCTCTTTTCCCCTTCATCCAACATCTCATCATCATTAGCTTTTGGATCCGTGCTCGACCTTCTTCTATCTCTAATGTGAAAGGAGTATATTAAAGAGAAAGTGAGAGTAAGCCTTTCACATTAGCTTCATTTGGGTCCAGACCCGATCCTCTTCTATCCTTAATACCATTCATATTAGGTCCAGACTCGACCCTTTAAGACTTCTAATATGAAAGGGGTATAAGAAAAAGTGAGAGCAAGCCTTTCACATTAGCTTCATTTGGGTCCAGACCCTATCCTCTTCTATCCTTAATACCATTCATATTAGGTCCAGACTCTAATATGAAAGGGGTATAAGAGAAAGTGAGAGTAAGCCTTTCACATTAGCTTCATTTGGGTCCAGACCCGATCCTCTTCTATCATAAGGTCCAGACTCGACCCTTTCCGACCTCTAATATGAAAGAGGTATATAAGAGAAAGTGAGAGTAGGGAAGGGATCTGGGGTGAACTAGACAGAGAGGTCATGAGGTGATCCAATGAAAGCAGGAAACCTGTAGGGAGTAGCAGGAAATTTCAGAGGAAGACAGTCAACTATGTGCTAACGTGTTATGTGTGAGCACTTGCAAGCAGTCTGATGCACATCAGAAAGAGTAGCAGACAGTTCCAACTTGACACAGAACTTGCTATGCCGCCGAGTGAGATGCACTATATTGCATTCACTTAATTTACTAGCTCTATCTACACATGTAGGCAGGTCTTCACACCCTCTTTCCGCACTACTGGAATTCTGGGTTGAATGTGTGTTTTTTAAGTCTTCGTACAAGAGGAACAATTTTTTTTTATTTTGAAAGCTTTGGGTTCAAGCGCATCAACCTATTCATCCTGGAACCCACTACAATTGAGAATATTTTGTTTAAGTCTCCATGAAAATCAATCTCATTTTCATCTCAGGACCAAATTCCTTCTTCCTTTTTTGTGTGTTATTTACAAGTAAGGGTAGGAATAAGGCCTTCCATTATTCAGTGGTCTAAAGTTATGCTAAAATAATTTTAAGCTGCTATCAAATCACAATATGGGCCTACATGCAAATTTAGTTCTAATGAACATCTGACTCATTTGATTGGACTGAGGGTCTTTTTATAACTGTCTGTGCATACAGGCCAATGAGGCTATTCACACAAATGACCAAGGAAATGCTGTTTAATCTAGATACAATAACAACTAAAGCCTTTTTGAGGTCAAGTCTATTTGATCTAGGCTACTTCCTGCTATTTTACACAATTAACCAACAAGCTCCTATTCCTACAGTACTTTGACAGGACAGCTTTGCATTGAAGTTTCAAAGTGCTAACCAAATATAGACAATGCCATGAAAGTGCTCGGAGTGAGTAGTGTTTAGACAACACCATATGCCAGGGAATATCTTCCTAGGGGATGTACACAGGCAGGTTGTATTTGTTTGTAAACAAAAATGCATGTATATTGAAATGAAGTCAACGGTACATGCACAGTGATGTGCAAGGACACGTCCTTATTTATCTAAACTGTAGGTCTTAGTAAATAACTTATAATAAACATTTGACGATTCCATTTAAAAAGAGATAATAAGTGCATTTAAACATAGGCCTACAGCACATGTACTGTACATTTATGAAACAAATTGGGTAAATTCTCTTCTAAAAGAAAATGAGAAGTCCATTTCAAGGACTCTAAATTACATGAAATTAATGAAAATGTAAATTTATGTATATATATCTCTCTCTATCTCTCTTTTTTTTTCTTTTTTTTTTTTAATCAGTGTATCATATCGTTTTGACTAATGTGATAAAAATCACTGATTGAATCGCAACTTCTTTTATAGTTTTTACTGTAATACTTTTTGATCACAAATCTTGTGTAGGATTCCTCTTTCATCTCTGTATTTTGCCAATTCCGAGTTTAAAAAAATATATCAATCTTTATTTTAGATGAATAGTGCAATGACCTGGAAAATACAGATTATAATTTCTGCATCAAAATGTATTACATGTAGTTTAGTGAGTGAAAAAATAGTCAATTGATTATAATTAAAATTGGGTTACTTTTCTACTCTTTCAATCAAGCGCATATTAATCTTCATTTCCCACTTTGATGGACAATCGCACAGTTCAAACAAATTTCTGTGAAAATCATATCATTATTCTCATCTCTTGAGTTCATTTAGAAAAGACAATAACAATCACCAAGATCATAAAGCATGCATGTTTCTACAAGAGACCCGGAAAGTAACAGTAATGTTTGCAGAACAGACCCAGAAAGTCATCTCCCTATTAGAATATAAGAAGAACTGACTCAATAGATAGAAACTGTGATAAACCACATATTCATACAGCTAACCAAATTTTCATAGTATACTCTGTAAGATGCCCCGAAAAGTGGGCGTTGCATGCAATATTACATACATTGTAAAGTATTGGAAGCCCCAGAAATTTGATGGCAGAATTTCACTTAAATCGTATCATAATGTGAAAGAGAATGTCATTTAAGACACATTTCTTGAAGGACTTTCAAATCAAATGTGTTTGAAACTTTGAAGTCCAATATTGATGAAAAAATACAAAATTTAGGTTTTCTGTGTAGGCCTACAACAGAAAACCCAAATTATGTATTCTTAATTTCTTTTATCAATATTTGTCTTCAAATACATTTGGGGGAAAAAATCTTTGCAGAAGCGTATCTTGATTGACATCCTCTTTCACATTATGAAACAATTTAGGTGAAATTTTGCCATCAAATTTTGGCGAATTTGGGGCTCCCGGAACTTTAGAAGGGCCTTAAATAATTGCTTACATTAATTGAACTCTTTGCAAAACTCAAACAGCAAGTAGCCAAAAATTAAGAAAAATTTACCAAAAGAGATGGGTAACGGTATGCTCTTCCATGACCGAAATAGCTTAATGGGATTATTGTGTTTTTCTACAGAAGGGTATACCAGTAAACAGTACCTAAAACTAATAGTATGTTGGCCTTGGAAAGTAAAAGAAAATACCTGTAGGGCCTTGTAGAAACACACTTCTATATCGATCCATAAGTCAGGATATAACGCCAAGGTTACTGGGGTGTGGAGGTCGACCACTACACAGGGGTTTCCCCCTACTCTTATACAAATAGTTCAGTGGGTTCTTAACATCCTATCCAAGGACCGGGGAACTGATTGTTTTTCAAATTAACATAGCCTGCGTCTATGAAACAAGGGGAGGGGCATGCTAACACACAATGCAGGCTTCAGTTATCCGCCTGGGCAGAATTCGAACCAGAGATCTTTGGTTTGACAGGCAGATGCTTTGACGACTGAGCCAACTTGCCCCCTGCACTGATACAAATTCACATAATTTGTCCTAAATCCCTAATATAAACAGAATAAAAGATAAAAACAACAGTTTCCAGAGTAAGGCTTAGAGAGTACTGCCTGGCGAAAACCAATTGCATCAAAATTCAAAAATGATTGTGAATGTGATCACAAATCAAAATTGAAGAAACTGCTGATATTGATAATCATCCCAGCATTTGTATCATGCTAGAAAAAATGATAAAAATAGTTTCTAGCCAGTAACAGAAGATGGAGTTTCATATAAAGTCTAATTCTAATAATCCGACATGTACATCTCTAGTAGTAGTACTGCAGGTCGAGTGCCATATCCAGGCATCATCACATGCACATCACACATTCATTTCGATCACTAGAAATAGAATCAGCACTAAATCTGTGTGACTCGACTGTGCATCATTAATGCATCTATCGACTGCAACCCACCTCTTCTAACGCGGAAACAACATTTCGGCAGGCTCCCATCCGAGCCACAAAATTCGACGTCGTCGGCGAACTGATGTCATCTGTGGTCTCCGCCAAAAACTCGGCGACGGTGATGGTGTCCGGCATGATTTCCACATCAGAAATTGCACTAAAAATGGAAGAAATCCTACAATTTTCCCAATAATTTTAGAACGCTTCCTGTGTACTGTTTCGCACAGAAAATGTACGAACAGCGCCTATTTATTTCGCCGACTATATTTTTGCATAGCGCTAGCTAGCTAACTAGTCTGGGGCCACTAGATGGCGCTATGCTTTTTTGCGAATATGTTTTTTTTTTTTTCGCGTGTGAGGTTATGTTTATCGGGGAATAGATTTTGTTTCGGGGGATCCGTCGTTTAGATATACATCTTTTTTCATAAATCAAATAAGTCCAAATGTAAGTTAAATGCAGCCAGCACATCAACCTCTTATAACATGTTTAAAAACAGAACATATGATGCATTGAGACAGGGGTGGCGGAGCAACTTCCAAAGGGGGGCACCAACAAAAAGGGCACTTTCTGGAGAAAAAAAAAGGGCGCATACAAAGGGAAATCTCAAAGCGAAAATACACAATTTAGTATACATTAGTATAAACCCCTGTATTTTAATTACATTATCAGGGAAGATTTCAATATTTGTTTCTCTTATAAGCATCATACTTTGCAGTTGAGTGTGATGGTCTGAATATTTATTTGCAAGCGAGCGAGGACAAATTTTAAGATTTGTGAGGTCGCAATGCGAAAAAATCTTATAGAGAGGAAAAAAGCAATCCTGATGGCGTTATAAGCACAGACTGGAAAGACCTTTGATAAGTAAAACAATTATATCATCTATAAATTTGGGCGTGCGTAGCAAGTGAGCTTTGGGGGAAATTGCTCCTAGTCACTTTAAATTAGGGGCACGTTTGATGATGACAGGAAAAGGGGCCACTTATCAAAAGGGATGAGATACGTAAAAGAAAAGAAAAGGAGCATGTGTCAAAGTCAAAATACGAAGGGTAATTATCGGAGGTGAAAATGGGACACTTCTTACACCTGAAAAAAACCCACTAACCTGGGATGAAGAAAGGCACTTATGAGAGTGGGAAATGGGCATTTGTCGACGGAAAAGGGGCACCCATCATTTGTTGATAGGGGCATTTATAAGAGGTGACAAGGGGCATTTATGAAAAGGGGCTAGGTACCTTATAAGAAAGGAAAAGTGGCATGTATCATTGTTAAAAGGGGAATTATCAGAAGTAAAAAGGGGCACTTATCGCACCTGAAAAGGGGCACTGACCAAATATGAAAAGGGGCACTTATCCGAGTTAAAAGTTGTATATGTAGTTATTAGAAAGGGAAGGGTAACTTTTCACGAAGGAAAAGTGGCACTAAATTGTGAAAATAAAAGAGACGCCTCTCAGATGTGTATAGGGCAAATATCATAGGTGAAGGGGGCACTTACTAAAAGTGGAAAGGGGCACTTCTCGTACCTAAAAAGGGGTACTTACTAGAGATTAAAAATGGCACTTATGAGAATGGAAAATGGACACTAATTGCAAAAGAAAATGGGGACTTATCGATGGAAAAGGGGCGCGTGTCGAAACAAAAGGAGCGCTTATTAAAGGTGAAAAAGGGGCACCTTTACAAAGTAATAGAGGCACTCTTCCTTTGTGAAAAGGGGTACTTCTTAAAAACTTAACAGGGCACTTTTCCTATGTTAAAAAGGGCTCTTTGGAGTATTTAAAAAAGTGGGGGGGGGGGCTATGCCCCTGCCCCTTTTCCCTTTTGCGATGAGGTTACTTTAAATTTATGGCCGTAACAGAGATTTGTATTTATTTATTTTTTCATAACACAAGGGTTATAATTCTTCCGACGACTGAACTTTTGAAAATTTCTAGCCCAAATTTGGTAATATTTTTTTGCTAAATTATGCTAAAGGAGATATGCTCAGAGACATAATAATGAGAAGGAAAAGTTGACGGTAAACGTGGAAGAGGTAGACTAATAATTGGGATGGTAACAGACTTGACAGGGGAAATATCGTATGACAAAACTAAGACGAAGATAGAGAGGGGTCGAGAAAGAATTAAAGCGGACCTGCCCTTGGTAGAACACCTGAAAAGAGAGAGAGAGAGAGAGAGAGAGAGAGAGAGAGAGAGAGAGGGGGGAGAGAGAGAGAGAGAGAGAGAGAGAGAGAGAGAGAGAGAGAGAGAGACAGCGAGACAGACTGACAGACATAGACAGAGAAACGAGAGTGAGAGAGATGGTAAAACAGGAAATTGTTCCAAAATGAGCAAAGTCACCGTTATCCAAATTGGACTCGTCATTACCATCGACTTGAAAACTTTTTATTCCCAATAATATATAGGCCCTTTATATATGTATATAATATACAAGTACATTAAAGAGAAGATAGTGTTCTGCGACGGAGGAGATTTAAAATGAGAATCAACAAAATATCTTTAAAAAAAAACTCGGTTAACATAATGGTGTAACAATAAGGACCGTGGAGTTTCATTATTACACTGTTTTCACCATCAATAGACTTTTTTTATTTTGATATTACAGTGACATTTCTAATTCTGTAATAAAACAAAACATACACCCACAAAAAGGGAATTTCAAAAGGACAAGGTCTTTTCCATGCATTTCCACTTTTCCAATTAAACAAATTTTTAGAATGGCGGTCTAGAAATGAGTGGGATGATTGAGGATTCTCATCCCATTCTTAAAAAAATCGTGCAAGTTATTCACTTCGGTAGAGCAGTGGTCTCGTAATCCGGTGACCCGGGTTCGAAGCCAAGACTGCGCTAGTGCCCTTTGGTAAGGCATTAATCCTCATTACCAGGTCCCTCGGAGAGGACCTCAGGCCATCGGTCCTCTGGTTGATTACTAACAAGCATTTATGCTTTCTTAGCAGTCAGGTAAAATAACCACCACCATTCCATTTCACTTTCCCCGTTCTTAGAATAATGAACGACTTGGACGTAAAGCTCTTCTTTCTCTTTTTCATTTATTTGTTATTATTCCTCCCCAATTGCCTTGCACCTGTAGCATCTTACTTACCGTACTTTTACAAATTTACATCTCTTTTTTAAAACATAGAATTAAGGGGAAGTTTTTTAAACAAGAGACTCCTCGTATTTCTGCTTCAACCTTGTGAAAAATGTGAATCCCTCACCTTGCAAATCTTGTCGTTTATTTCTATTTGCTTGGTTTTTATTCTATTTTATATTCTTTTCTCTCTCTCCCAATATCACAGTCAAACATATACATTTTTTGACAAGACAAGGTTTCATAGAACATGCCATGTTGGCAACGTCACATTTACTGGGTGTTTAGAACTTATCGCTCTCTTCCTCTAGTTTAGTACCCTTCTCCTTCACTCTTCCCCTATCTTCATTCGTTTATGTTCCTCTCAGGAAGTCACTTCTTTCTTATACCCCCCCCCCCCCTCTTTTGGAATTTTCATTGTCCACCTGCCTTCCTTCTTCTCTTCGATTTCTCTCTTTCTGTCCCCCCCCCCCCCCCCCCCCCCCCATTCTCTCTCTCTCTCTCTCTCTCTCTCTATCAAAATATGTCTCACACATTCATCTACAAAACTGCATAACAAGCCTGTAAAATGGTGAATAGATGAACAATAATAAAATAAGAGAAAATGTGGAAAGGAGAGGCAGAGGATAAGTTACAATGGAATGAAAGAGAGATGGGCAATGGGATGAAGGATATATTAATAGAAAGATGGATTGATAGAAAGATGGATATACTGTAGATATAAAGATGAGGTTTTTTTATATACATGTATTTATCAACTTCTAATCAGTGTAAGTTTCTCATTAAATCAGCCCATATGAAGACACACATGATTTATGTTTCCAACTTTATTTAAAAAAGACAATTCCACATGTAGTAATTAATATTTTTTTGTACATATTGACATGACAAATTAGCATATTCTCTTCAAAATCAAATGTAATACGTCACGGCATCAGTCTGGTTGCTTTGATTCATTTTAAGTTTGAAATCTTGACATCTTAATCAAAATCTTGAAGTGAAGGAACAAAAATAAAGATACTATTTGAACAATCATTGTTTAACAAGAAGAATTGTAAAACAGAGGCATGTGGTTGATCTCTACCTAATGTTTAATACATGGCATATAAAAGAAAGTCTGATAAAACTTCCTCAATCTATAAAATCTACAGTGTCAATTAACCAGATACAAATACATGTACATCTAACTTTAATATGTGGGCCTATTTTGATCTGTGATGATTAGTGGTATTGAAGAAAGATCCATTGTATCTAAACAGAAACTGGTCTTGCAATTCCAAAAGAGCTACTGGAGTCTGCTCTACTTGAAGCTCATGATGTAAGTGAACAGAAAGGTTTGATTTAACTCTTCCTCTACAACCTCAGTTTGTGACAAGAACAACAAAGCCATTATGTTAATGCCAGCTATTGCCTATTCAATATTAAAGGCTTTTATACACTACTTCCTTGTTTTTTTCTTTCACATACTCGTTAGTTTCCTTTAATCTGTTGTGTTTGGTATATGCTTTACAATGTACATGGTCTTTGAAGCTAAACAATAGAACAGCCTATACAAGTCAATACAGAATCTTTGGTCCAGTGAAATACTGATGAGTCAGTGGTAGGATTGTTTCCCATGCTATTCCTCAGGAAAATCTGAGCAGACCCAGTTGCTGTTATTACATGAAACTATACAATTCTTCTAGCAAATGATGACTGGTATCGTTTCTATTGTTTTACAAGCAAATGAATCTGCACAGCATTGTTTAAACTGTGAGCGTTATGGGTACAAGCATGAACTCATAAAGACCATTATAACAGTATTTGAGATCTTGAAGAAAACAATTTTTAAAGATAATTTGGTGTTTTCCCTATAAAATTTATAACATACCAAATGTACAAGCTGTAAAAGATTTACGGTAAATGATACATTATACTTTCTTCCACTAGAAATCGCTCACAGAAAGCTTCCCCAGATTCATGAGTTTTTTTAAAAGCTGTAATCAAAACATCAAAACCATGAAGTAAAGAAACAAAATACATCAAGAGACGGAAATAAAATTGAACAAATGTTGACTCATGGAATCAGGGAATACAGCACAATATAGTTCTTTAGAATCCCTCCTCGAATCTCCCTCACATTTATCAACAATGAAATCAACAGTTTCATAAATATTGTTAATATAAAGAAAACAGTGAAATGCATGAGAGGACACTTGTCCATGCAGGTATCTGTGAACATTTGGCGACATACATGATACACATTCATGAAGACAGGAACTAAAGTGATTATTTACATAAAGAGTAAGAGCCTGGTGAGGTGTTGTCATCTGGCATCAAATACCACCACTGAAACACAGAGATGAGTTAAGGACAACAACAATAGTATCAAACGTTTCAATTAGATTTCTCTTCTAAAAGCAAACTTCTTAGCTGTCGAGAGGGGCATCTGCAACAAAAGTACACACTGTTGATGACTGAATACATTTCTGAATTGAAATGATGTTTGGGCAATATTCATAACTCTTACTATAATAATTACGACGCCAAGAATGGCATGGACATTTTAAAGTTAAAATATATACATATATATGTGGACCTATACTTTACCTTATGAAAAGAGGAAGAATAAAAAATCTCCCATGAAAGAAAAATAAGCTTTATGATCAACAAATGCATGTAGTTAACTTGGTGATTAAGGAACATTTCAACTTCTACTCATTAATGGTGAAAATAATCCAATCATCATTACTTCTGCCTTGTTCAAAAAGTGTTCTTCATCATTAATTCATTCTGCAATAGTAAATGAAATCTAAAGTTGTTTCCATTTCTTTACGTGAAATATACACCTTAACTTTTCATTAGTTACGAGTAAACAAATATAATAACCAAACCTCAAAACATTTCAGTAGCGTTTCATATAAGGGAAATATTGCTAGAACGCGTAGCTAACAATTTTTCTCTTGATACATCTCAGTGAAATATATTCACTAAAAAGGATACTTCTCTTGGTGCGTTTCTTGTACATGATGCGATAGCCACATTCTCTGCATCGGATAGGATCCCTCGCTCGAATCTCATTCTCTTGATGGCATTCTGAAGAAGAAAAAAACATGAACTTGAAATATATTTAATGTCTTAAGCCTGTTATCAAATTGTTTTCATGAGTATTTAGCTGCCACTATTCTTTCCATAGTCTATGACTTCCCATTTGATTAAAAATAATTACATAAATCTGAGCTGTTTTATATCTAAAATTGTATATGACCCTGCTCTCTTTGAAGGGCAAGTCCACTCCAAAAACAATTCTCGCTACCCTAAATAGGTACGAAAATCTCGAAATTCGCGAGACGAGGTAATTTTCACTCTCTCGGGTCGTCACTACAACTTCCGGTATAGAGTCCCATCCCAAGTCACGGCCTTCATCCACCCCCATTTTTCAGGGTTCTTACGCTTGGAATCATGAGCCCAGCACTGTGCAGCCTCACAAAAGAAAACCATCGTCACTGATTTCAAAAGACGCAAAAAACAACGAATGAAATGTTCAAATAAACGTTGAAATATTTGCGAAAAAAAAAAAAGACCGAGCAGACGACATATTCGGTGCATACGCTATCGCGCCTAGTAATATAGCGCCTGCACAGGAAGCTGTAATGTCGAAAAGCTATCCCATAATGCAATGCGCGTTTTCAGGATTTTCCCCGGATCTCGGCAGAATCGCTATTTGGGGTAGCGAGAATTTACTTTCAATATAAGCAGTAAAATAAGACAAACCAAACAAAACATGTTTGAGCAAAATGGGATAACTAATAAGAAAGTTATGAATTCTTAATGACATGAGAAGCTTTGAAAATCACAAGACAAATTGGCAACTCACTCACGAGTCTGTGACGTTATTGCCTCACTATCCGCTAATTGTTTTCTTTAGATTGATAATACAAATTTCCCATTCCCCCCTAAGAAGCTTATTTCTTCACACCAGCATCCAAGTTATATTGATAGTAAAGTGTTTTTGTGTAGGTGCACAAATAAAGAGTAATTTTTTTCTCTCAGTTAAATCCTGAAAAAAGTGAATTTTGATAAATATTTTAATAAAAATCAATAATAATGAATACGGTATACAATATTCAGAAAATAGTATCAATTCTTCAAAGTTCATAAAAGATTTTGTGAAATGTCATGCATGCACTATCATACAAATCATTTAACCTGGGCAAAGGCATTGGGAAATCAAGTTATGGGGGATAATAAGGGAAATTAATGGGATTAAAATATATAAAGCAATTGATAAATAGTGGGGACCTGATGTAACACACTGATAACCAAATTGGCAAATTGTGTAGTGATTTCTATTGTTCCATAATTTTTCATACTTTTTCAAAAACTCATAACTTCCTTATTAGTTATCTGATTTTACTCAAATTTGTTTTGCTCTGTTTCTCTTGTTTTTCTGCATCTATTACAAGCAATTTATTTTTGCAGTGAACTTAGTCTTTAAGGCAATAGAAATTGGATTGGATGAAATGTTTTCCATAGTAATAATTTTGGCAGACTGGAAGACGGGTTCATAACTTAACCTTGGGAAAGACAAACCTTCAAAACAATGAATAAGATGTTAACTCTATGAGCCCTCATGACCACATACTAACCTCCACATATGTATATCATTGTGGCAGTCTTGTTAGCAGCGCCTGGAGTACTGCCTCCATCTCCTTTTGGTGTATCCATCTTCTTATTTTCTGTTCAAATTTTCTGGATCTGGAGAGCAAAATGTAAAATAAAATGTAAAAAACAGTTTTAAAAAAATGAGAATAAAGAAAGGATAAATTATTTTTATCAAAGTATCTTTTGATAGAAACATTGGTGAGTCTTGAAAATTGAAATGGGTTCTTCTGAGAAGTTTTTTCAGACACCCTAGAATGCTAGAGGCTAAAGACAAGTTAAGAGTAAGACTTCCAAGTTCTAGTCAATGTAGAGTAGACACTAGACAGTACTTCTAGTTATAATAATAGTAGTACCAACCCACAACACAACACAACTTCACACAAAATTATCGATGGCATCATCATCATCATTCATATTCATGGCAACTGGGGCCTGTTTCTCGAAACCGTCATAAGTCTAACTTATTGACTAAATCAGCATTAGTAAGCTACTTGTCCGCTAGGTGTTTTACGAAGCCCTCTTTGCCAAGATAAAAGACAACATCCTGACTTAGCAGGGATGCCAACCTTTCAGAGCACAAATCAGTACCCATAAGGCTCAAAATCAGTAATTTCCTATGCGGCGCCATGAATCTTAAAAGAATGGCAAGCGGACGCATATGCGCGCATGATTATCTGAAATTTGTTGTGATTTTACTCCCACAAAGTTGCTAAATATTGATTTTCAGTTCAACACAACACATAAGTTTTCAATGAAAAATTGGCTTCTATTAAGAGAATACTTGATAATTTTCCATCTTTCTCATGCAGCGAGTGCTGGATGGCCACCATACTGTACAGCACTTGTTACGATAGATCCCTATGCGCAAAAAAAAACGTAATTTTTAGACAACATTCCGTGCTGCCGTAATGGTCGTTAATTTCCGTACCAATTACGGGAAATCCGTACTAGTTGGCATCTCTGACTAAGTACCGTAAATAACGTTGTATAAACCGCCCTCGTGTATTAACCGCACCCCTCTTTTTTCGCCCTTAAAAAAAAAAAAAAAAAAAAAAAAACTTTTTTTTTTTTTTTTTTGCCGAGATTTTTTTTTTGTGTGTGTAAGATCATTACGGTACTGTAAATTAAAAAACAGTAGGGACCTAGGATAGAACCTTGTGGTACACCATGTAATAGAAGAAAAATTGGAGGAATTATTACTAGTCTACATATTGAGATCTATCAGAAAGATTACTTTCAAACCAAGATGACAGACAAATTTGAGTGTTGTTCTAGTTTCCGAGTGGTGAGTCAACACACCGATTACCGAGCTGGGAGACATTGCCAGGCATAGCGCCAGGTGGAGGGGCATAAATTGAAACTTAAAAAAAAAAAAAAAAAGGTGCGGTTTATACACCGTTATATACGGTAGTCATATCTCTGTCAAAACTTTTTAGTTGATGGGCAGCGCCTTCACATGTCATTAATTTGGTAGACTATGGCTGGAAAAAAAGGACAACAAATCCTTCAGCTTTGATCTTTCTACACATTCACTTGAACAGGGAGTTATTGTTTTCTATATTTGAAAATCTTATGAAAATATGCCATGTTTTTATCTAATGCTTTTTCCACCTACTAAACTGATTATACACGTATATTTCCACATTGTAAAATCCTTGAAGGGATTGGTAATCTGCCACGGCAGGCAAGCCTTAGTCAGAAGTGTATTCTCTAGTTTTCAGACCCATATTAATTTCAAATGTGTAAACTGAATACTTTAAAAACATGTGTTATAACAATTGGAATGTTGAATTTTCATCATTTTTATAATGTGCTGATGCCTAAAAGTAACATTGGACAAAACTTTATAACATTGTATTTTTAACTAAGAATAACATTAAGGCCTTTTTAAGGGTGCATTTTTATAAACAATCAAATGAAAATATCCAGGGGGTACCCATCTCAAAAATATAACTGATTCACCAGTCATGAAATGAGATACTCACAAATATATTTTACAAGTAATTCTATGGTATAATTGCATCTCTTATTCCCTGGTACCATTTTCAATCTTTTTATTCCTAATTCATTTAAATAATCTCAGTTTTCCTAAAATTTGCATCTATTCTAAGGCTTTGTCTTGGCTCCTCTTATCGCCGGTAGTATCCATTTCAAGAGAATGATGTCTAGCTAGTAAGCTCTTCGTGAAACAGTTTAGGCATCTCCGTAGTTGGCGGATTAAGTTATGATTGTAGTTACTATCCACGCGTCCACGGTGCATCGATTTGGCACCGCGCTCTGAATTCACGATTGATTTCAAGTGCACCGACAGGGCTTTTTTTTAATCGCTCAAAACGATTGTCAAAGACTATCAAACTGTATAGTCATGATCAGTAGGGGTGCTGGTCCGAGAATAAGAATCGTCTTCGTAAACGCAGACCGATGCTGATGCTTTTCGCAGACGTTTCATATCTTTGATCGGCAGGTTAGTGATGCGAAAAACAGTTCCGCATTAAATATGATTGATAAATCCTCAGGAAGACGGACAACCCATAAAGTAGACAGTGAAGTAGGTTTATTTTCTCACAGGAATCCATTTTTCGCATCGCCGGCAGGCAGTTCGGGAACCCGAAACCCGCAGAGCGCCGATGAACAAAAAACATCTGCGAAAAAACCAGACGATTCTCATTTTTTAGGACACATTTTGTCCGCGTTTATGTGGTCGTGGACGATCCTCATTCTCAGATGAGCGCCCCTACTCACTGATGATATTGATGATGTATGAGTACGCGCGTGCACCGAGGACAGTTAAAGCTTCGCCACCAGCCACCGCGCCAACGGCCGTCAGCTCGGCGGCGGCGGCGGCGGAGCTGAGCCCAAGGCAAGCGCCATGCCAAATAGTCCTCGTCACGATCACGCGTCACACTCACACTCAGAGTCACAGCATAACCACACAGATTTGGACATGTGGTTCAACACACTATTCGCACTGCTCTCGTGCACGCCATAGATCTAGATCTATTGCTCTCTTAATAACCCCGTCCACATTCTCATCACTCTATGGCCAGTTATTGAAATCCGGCCGGAGTTAATAAAATGTGAAATATCCACAATATTATTTAATTGTAACAAATTTTACCAATTTTAGTTGAAGTGGTGGAATAATAGACGCTCCTTTTTTAGTCCCGTGTGATACCAATTTAACAATTTTCTTCATGAAGAAACCGAAAAGATTAGGCGATATTTAGTTTATAGGTTTCATTCATTTTAAACAAAAATAAAATATTTTTTATAGTAAATAATATATTTTCAATTGTTAATGTTATAATGCTTTTTTATTTGCCTAAACTGTTTTGAAAAATCTCAATCTAGATCTAGATCTCCAAATTGCACAATCGCTGAGAAGTTCGGCCCATAGAGATATATCTCTATGGTTCGGCCTTAATTCATTCAACCTCTGACCCGAATTTCTAGTTGCGCCAAATTTGAGGACGAGGAGCTTTATAATTTTTGCCGCGATCACCCGGGAAACTTTCTGAAACTGCAGTTGGCTTTCTGATTTGAAGGAGGGAAATGACAAATGAGAATGCAAGCGACTAGCAGGGTCAAATTCAGAAAAAAGACTACAATAATGTTTACAGTTTTAGTCATAATAATAGTCTAGACTAGATGTAGTTACTGTAGTATTCTAACCCACGATTTCTTCAGACTTCAGCCAACACCGTACAGTGCGGCCGATGCCGCCCCGACTCTCAGGACACTGCACATCGCATCGGAGGCTAGCTAGGCGGAGGCGACTAGACTGGCGCTAGCTCTAGCAGAGTGGAAGTGGTGCTTGGCTCTATGATTTTCATGTAAACGTAGCTTTCAAAAAATGAGGTGACTATTATTTATTAACTGTAGACTGACTCTATCTATAGACATTTGGGCCTGCCATTCCAATGGCTTGGGCTTGGCCCTTGGCTTGCCTTGCCCTTTGGAAGTGGGTTTGGCATCGACATCGTTTCATGAAACAGTCATCTAACTTTAGCTTTAATTTTAGTTAACTTAAACTTAAAGGGACGTGGTCACAACTAACATTGTTTAGATGAGAGAAAATGGTGCTAAGGTAGTGACTTCAATGCTAGATGTACAATTAAATATAATCTGAAAGTTTGAGTGAAATTACAGACCAAATTAAGCTTTCGAAAAGATTTCCTTTTGCGACAGATGACACAGTCACCTAAATTTTACAACATGTGAGCGCTAAACCTGCACATGCGCTCACATGCACCCTTTGGGTTAGTGATAGGGTTATAATGAATAATACTGAAGATTTGTTCATTATTATTTATAACAACCCTAACGGGATGCTGTAAATTTTAGTTATCTGATTTTGTTCAAACTTTTTTGATTGGTTCATACATACTACATAGATTGTCTGATTTTTCTCCTTCTAAGTTCTATTTTAAAGTAAATTATTTTTGAATTAGACTTGACTTTTAGAGTTCCCCAGTACCAGCACTTTACAAGAAAATCAGAAATCATAGTCACAGAAATAGTGTCAATAGTTTCAGTGTTTTTTAAATTTTGTTTGTTGCAATGTTGTAACTTTTGCCCTTAAGAGTTAAGTTAAAGCCAGTTATGCAATCTTGTTTTTTCCTCACTTTTTTACATGACTAGATCAAGATCTGACTCAATAGATCGTGATTAATGTTAGACTTCAAAATTAGTTTATTTTACAATTATACAATCTGATCACTGAGTGACAAAAGATGCCATAAAATTAAATAACCATTATTTCGAATTCTCTTTTGTTTTTGTTTTTGAGATCTAGACCAAATTATTTTGCATTCATAGGTCTGATCTACTCTAGTATTATATAGACTTAGTATAATTCTGTTCTCATTTTTATTATACACCTTTATCTTTTTTTCTGGACAGATCTTAATTTCCCAGTCTGAACTCAAAGTCTGGAGTCTGGAACTTTGTGGAAATGCTGCATGCAAGGTTTTCTCAGCTGAAGCTTAAACAGAGAACTGCACCAGATATTGATAGAGACAAGATTGCAATGGCAATGGAGCTTGTCAAAGATGAGACCAAACAGGCCGAGCTGCCAAATGAAGGTGGCTTTCTTGTTCCAGACCTTTCAACTAGTTCCTATTTGGATAGTATGAGGAAGAATCTAGAAAGAATGAAGCATATTAGGTCTACTCCAACTCCTAGACCAAGTCCTTCAAAGTGGTTCGGTCAGATTGGAATGAGCCTTGATCTTGAAGAAAGAGATATTTCTCCTCTTGCCTTCAGAAGAGGGCCATTTCTAAGTCCAAACTCCCCAATAAGAAAGCCTCCAATGTCTGAAGAGCTGGCTCACCTCTGTACTGAATCCCCAATGTCTCCTTTCAAGTCTGATTCTGACAACTCTTCATGCCTTTTTGCAGATGATTCATTCTTGTCATCAGCTGCTTTTGCAGATGATGTCTTTGGTGATGGTAATGTTTCGCTGTCCAATTCCAGAGATGGAAGATCATACACTGAACAATCTCACTGGAGTGAGCATAAACCTGAACTTTCAGCCAAATTTGAGACTTATGTGAGAGAAAATCAATCTGCAGTGTGTAGAGGAGCATCGATTGCAGGCAGTCCAAGCAAGAAAAGGCACAGAAATCAGCGATTAGTCCGACGCGTCAAGAGTGCATCATCCTTTCGCTTTAGTCCTTTTAAATCCTCTCCAGAAAAGGCTAAACCAACATGGTCCGGAACAAGGTGGTATAAAGCTCCAACAGACACCCGGCTCTATGAAGTTAGAAGGAGAGAAATCAAAGACTTTGACCAAGCTGCAGCTGACACCATCACCTTGCCAAAAAGGGTCTTGCAATTTGGAGATTGTGACAATAAAACAGATCAACGAGATCAACTTGTTGAAAAAGCCAAGACTGAAATCCATGTTGAGTTAGCTACTTGTAGAACTGACACTCCAGAATCAGGCTACGGTTCGCTCAACTCTTCTCGCCAAACTCCTGATTTGACACGAGGCGAAACCCCAGTGGCAAGATTTTCTTCAATATCGCCATTTCCAAGAGCTGATCACTATGTGCCTTCTCCTAACAGTGTCTCATACAGGAACAATAACGGTGCTATCCCTTTTCTTGAGAAGTTTGACATTGTGTCCAGATTATTCCGTATCGCACCTCATCTTGTGAAAAAGATATTCACCTATTTGGAACCAAAAGACCTTGTGCTGTAAGTAGTTTTAGTCCTCTTGCCTACGGTACCATATATTATATTTGTCTATTTTTCCCATATTTTTTCATACATATTTTAAGTAGGTAATGTTAATCAAATCATCTCTTGGTTCTATTATTATTCTATTCTGCTTGTAATGGAGATAAACATATTTAAATGCATTATTTTAATCTTGTGTTTAATATTTGAGTATGTTTTTTGTGTGTACATTTTCCAAACTTTATATCCTCAAAAGTCAAAATCATTGAGAAATATCATTATATTTGGGCAAAAACTATCTTTAATCATGTTGAACTCCCCAGTTTGTAACTCTGTATCTTAGTACTTTCTATGTCCCATCTGATCTCATCAATGTTACATTTTTTTAAAGATGGAAGAAGAAAAAAAAATCGTTCAGTACTTTCTCAGGACCTGATGTTAAAAGATTTTAGATCCCCATGCCCCAATTCAATGACACCAACTTGTTATTAAAGTAAAGATTAACCCATTGTCTACGGGAACCAGGCGGTCTCTGTGCAGAAGAAGAAAAAAAAAGCAACACACAGAATGAATGTCTAAGTACAGGTCTCTCAAATCCACTAGGGTAATCTGAAAAATGGCCTTTTGTTCATGCACATTGACTTGTGGTAAGAGTAGTACTGGTAGTGCTTTTGTGTTTCATCTGACCAATACTTTTATTCACAACGATCTCCTTTGGATTGGTCAACGAGACTGCATGACAAGGTCTTCAGGCTTACTTAAAGTCTTAAAGACCATGCCCGAACTGAAAAATGAAATGGATGAATTGTATATCAACGGAAAGCTGAATAAGCCATAGATTACAATAATATCAGTTACATGTACATGCCATTTTGGTGTCTGTCAGAAGAGTGACAGCTCAATGAAAACTCAAAACCTACTGTCAACCTACTAACCAAATTACCAATATTAATAATCATTCCTCTTTCACCTGACGATCCAGATTCTCTTCAGTAAGCCCTCAATGGCGATCGATATGCTCATCCCATCCTCGTACTAAAAAGACCAGAGATGACTACCTCAAAGCTAAGGAGAGGGAATTCCTAAATTGGAAGGTGAGCCGAGCTTTCCTTTGCAGTCCACAACTTTATTTACAATGCAAAAACTTTCAGTTTATGAATAGAATAATAAAATGTTTGTTTATTTTAGATATTGTAGGTCATCAATTTAGTGAATGGGGGTAATCAAGGGTATAAAATGAAACAAATTTTTCAAAATGTAGACTGTACTAGTACATGATAGACAGATAAACTAATTGGCTTTGCTACTGGCAATGAATATATTTATTAAGGTAAACAAAATGAACATATAAACGGCAATTACACAAATATCAAAAAATAAACATTTCAATATTGCTTCACCTACATGTATAACAACTTAATCGGTAATGTAAATTACTGTTTTCTAGGGACATCCCACCTTTCACAAACAATTTTATGAAATTATTACTCCAAGATGGTTCCACTGTTCTTTGAATGTAGTCATGATTGTTATACTTGCCACTCACACTAGGCGGTATAGGCACTGTTACTTGATCAATTTTTTTTAGACAATACAAGTGTCATAATTGTCAACATTATGTTAGTGTTATTTAAACATATTTGTGGCTTACACCCAGTAAATAAGATCAATTGATCGATCTGTAATTTTTATTTAAGTCAGACAAAATCTTGGAACCAGTGGGACTTGAACCTGCCATCTGGGTGTAAGCCACAAATATGTTTAAATAATTGAAATTTCTCCCAGGAAGCATTACATTTATAAACAAATTATGTTTGAGGTATTAATGTATCAACAACTGAGTTATTAAAGATCAAAGTGGATTCTTTCCTCTTTACAGGAGAACATTCCATCCTCCTCATCAAGACATGGGCGTCATATGACAGGGCCAGGTACTCCACTGTCTTCTGTGCAACGGTTAGGTACACCAACGGCTGCAAGCACCCCAACAATGAAAGCAACCAACTTTGACAAATTCTGTGAGGTAAGTCAAATGTTATTCATTCATTTTATTAATTTATTTCCAATTCTCGTTGAAAAAAATACATTCAACAATATATTACACAATATCGATCAATCGATCTTATTTACTGGGTGGAAGCCACAAATATATTTAATAATATATTACACATAAGAAAATATATAAACAATACAAAGAATATGGAGGAGCCAGCAGAGGCCATTGGCCTTGCAAAGGCTGGGCTCTAAAGGCCACACATAATGTGTACAAAGTAAAGAGAAAGGAAAGAGTGGATAGTACATAAACAAATGTGTACAGGCTAATTAAACATAATTAAGATAGAAATTCCTTCATTAGATGACGTTTATAATTATATTTCCAAAAATATTTATATTATTGGAAACAAACTTTCATGATGCCTGATGTCAGGCATTGTCATCTCTCTTTCAGCTGCTTCAGGTTGTTTCAAGCTTCTTCTTTTTTTTTATATTTCCTATCGCAAGTATCATAACTGGGCTCCAGCCTACCAGTATATGAGTCTGTTTCAGTCTAAATAATTATGATAAAACTAAACATCCCTGTATGATGTCGGAAATCTTTTGGGATTCATTTTTTGGATAAATTTTGGATCATGAACCTTTTCAAGGTCTACCGGTAGTACAATTCTTGAGGTAGAATTTATATTTGAATCTTCTCTAGTTTCATCTTGTAGACTATTTACTTCAATTTTAGGATTTCAAAGGATTTAAACTGAAGAAATGTCAATAGTGACTTTCAAAATTGAAAAGTAGACTTCTCTGTCCTTTATCTTTTGTTACTGTTTTTTTAAATTTCAGTCTTATCTAAAGATTCCCCCCAAATATGACTCTGGTTGATTATATAACAAGTTTCTATTTGGATTGTCGTATGTGACAGGTTGCAAAACTACTCAAGCAAGATGAAAAGCTGGAGAGGTGCAAGTGTGGTTCACCAGCTCTGATCGAGACCAAGACCAGGAAGGCCTCCTGCTACAGTGAGCATTGCCAATTTGAATTCTGCGTCAAGTGCAAGATGAATTACCATGGCAACAGCCCTTGTTTGACATCATCAGGAGCCAGAAGGGCAAGAGGACCTAGTGTTGGGTCTAAGAAGAGTAAGAAGAATTTACGACGTCACTCGCGCCTCTCTGCGAATGATTGATGAAATTAGGTTCATGTTGACTGCAATGTAGGTCCTCTTCTTTCTGTATCAATTTCTTTGTTCATTTCAAAAGAATGAATGCCAGAGTGTGGTAATACCTCAGTCCCACCACCAACCGACTCCAAATCGACCCTTAAATGACAGACTCTTGGCCTTTCAGGATAATAAATTGTTTGCGCTTCCGTATATTCTCAGTCTGGTTTTGGTCTCCTCGGTGTGACTGAGGTATCTACGATGAACAATACAAGTCAGGCCAGCTGCACGTGGGGTCAAAGAGTCTAGCCAAATATCTGTATACACTGTTTGTTTGGATAGCTAGATTCAAAATTTGCTAAGCTATTGTTCTGATAACACCTATTTTTCAGACAAATTTGAAACTTCTGTGAGGCCCCTTTTCCTCTTTGGTAAGAACTTGTGCATGTACCTAGAAACTGCCTGTACCAAGAGACTGTCTAGGCCTGCTCTGTGCATTAGCATTCCTGAATATCCTTAACTCTGGCAATAAAATAAACACCTTTTGTGCAGCTGACCTGTCTAGGTAACTCTTGATATTAAATGTAAACTAAAACATCAATTTTTCTCTTCCATCATTTTACAAAAGAAGTATTCACCTCAGTATTATGTTTTATAAGATATATATGTTCAGTTATTTTTATAATTGCTTGATTGTAACTTTATATGTGTATTTGCTATATATCTAGTTTGTGTTTGTGGTCTGTTTGTATGGGGTCTTCCTTGATATTCTTACTTGTTTTTGTCTTCAATTTTCAGTTGAACATGCACAATATCTGAAAACATTTTTAGAAATTACTTGTACGTCACCTGTTGAATTAGTAGGTATAGACCAATAATTGTTTATTTATATGAACATTGTGCCTTGCATTATTCACAGTTTGCATGGCATTTGATCAATATACTGGTAATACATGTATATGTCTCAAAGTGGCAATGAATATTGAATACCATTAATGTCAACATCGTTTTGTAAGCCCAAACAATCTTTGTGTGTGATTAACCTCTGTATGAATCATTCCATTCCATTATCTGTTTCATAATGTATCAGGTACAAGCATTAACCAGAGGGTGAAAGAACAAAGAAAGGGCAATAAGCTTTTTAAAGGTAAAGACCAGTATTGGCAACGCCCCAATTTCAAAAAATGAAATGGAAGCTCTCATTACCAATCATGTGAAAGAATATGTTTTGACTAATACATGATGATAAAAAAATTGCCGAGAAACCGCCTACTAATTCATATATTTGGTAAATTTATTTCTCTCATGGTCTGGTGAGAGAGATAGGGTAGTCCCATATACATCTTTCTGTGTATAGTGCTTGTAACTTTACGAAGAATGGGCCATATTTCTTATCATTTTGATGATTCCAGAACCTTGCAGATGCTAGATGATCAACCTTTTCTGATCAATTCCACAACGTTTCTTTCACAATGCAATCGCATGACCATTACTGGTCTTTACCTTTAAATAGTTTTCATATTTTACTATTTATATTACTTGTATTGGGGTTTGTAATGGGATTTCTACATGTTATTGTGAAATGCACCTGTATGTTTGTTAAGGGTCATGAATGGAATTTAAAGCACAAGTTTATGCCATACTATCTGAACTAATTGTATAAATATAAAACATTAATGATGAATATAGAATAAGACTTTTTTTTTTTTTTAATGTACCAATTATGGAATGTGTATTTAAAATGTGTTTTAATATTTAATGAAGAAAGGGAAGGTAGCACAACCTCTTGCACAGATTTAACATATTTTTATAATGTAGGTGAGGTTGCACATCACCTTTTGCACAACAATGATCCATTATTGATTAGTGATTGCAATGCACAGGTATCCTCATAAAGTGGTGGTAAGATATTTATCCCATTCTCAGGTTAAACCAAATCAATTTTAAATTGTTAATAGATCTATAAGCAGTTGGCTAATTATACTGAATAACTTAATTACTAGGAGGAAGACATTTTCTTCTGAATCTCAATAAAAAAAAGCTATATCTTTTTCCCTTAGTTTTTTTCTTTTTTACAACTGTGTAGAAATTGACACTCCTTTCTTCAACTTCTTAAGAGTGTGATTGAATTATTAACAAAGTTGCAATTTTCTAATTATCCACTTCAAAATGTTTTTAAAATTCTTAAATCGATTAAGAATAATGAATTGTTATTTGCATGACATATCAAACAAAATGCCAAATCACAGTGTTTATTTTTTAAGGTGGTGAACCTTTTTATCAAGTTGCTTTCAATAAAGGCAGGAAATAGATCAGCGAATACAAAGAAAGTAATGAATGTTAGAAATTAATCATTTAAAAGCAAGTTGGCAACCTTCTTGTTTACCTTGCAAGCACCTCCTCCATTTGTCTGTACTAAAAATGCCATAAATTTTAACTTTCGTTCTTGATTGTTGGTGAAGGAAATAGGAATATTTATATTTCATTAACAAAATTATAAAAGCACTAGTTCAATAAAAATATGGAAGTTTACATTTTTTGGTATAGAGTGAATAGAAGAGGTGCTTGCAAAGAAAATCGCAGAGTTGAGAATTTTTGTTTTCTTGACCACTACTTTAAACTCATCGTTCCAATCTAATTCTTGAGCAGATTGTCCTCAAAGTTTTACTGATCCGTTTCTCTCATTTGTATGCCTTTATTAAAAGCAACTAAATATTAGGGTTAATTCACCTTGACATACAAATGATGGCAGCTGAGTCTTTCATGTGTTCGTGCCATAATATTGCGTACAATCCTGTGTTATTCCATTATAGCAGTACTGAATTGTTCATGTTTTTGTAACTTCTTATGAACCTTTATAATGTTTGTAATAAATACACTTTTTACTGTTGTAAAGAAAGTTATTGATTTAAATTTGTATTTTTTTCTTTCTTCATGTTAAACGTTTGTAACATAACTAAATGATATCATAAAACTGAGTCGGAAAGGAAAATTAATATAATTTATTTATTTGTGGAATGGAACACCCTGATCAGAACAAATATTGTTTTTCATATGGACCAATCAAAATAAAAGAAATTAAAAAAACAATACAATCAAGATATACAAAATATACAGGATTAGAATTCAGTGAACATAATATATTAATCAAAATCAGACACACAAAGATAAATACACAAATTACCCTACATACTAATGGTGTGAATCAAGAAGAGATTGGAGTGGTAGGGAGAGAGAGAGAGAAAAGGGATTACCGGTAGTTTTGTTTCAGCAATCGGATTTAGGGGACGTGAGGAGAATGAAATATATTCCCAAGACGAAAATCCAATTGAATCCCCATTGAATGTCCCCATTGAATCCAATTTGGAGTAAATGGAAAGTGAAACAATGGGTACCCATTGAAACCAATTGCCAATTGGTTCCAATGGGGACCAATTGCCAATTGGTTTCAATGGGTACCCATTGTTTCACTTTCCATTTACTCCAAATTGGATTCAATGGGGACGTTCAATGGGGATTCAATGGGGGCATTCAATGGGGATTCAATTGGTAAATCGATCCAGTTAGAAGAACCAGTGATAAATTATTAATACTTCATAATCGATATTGGCAACTGTCCACCATTTAGGTATATTCCAATCTCATTTGCATTAACTTCATCACAAAGATCATTTGAAGTGAATTCAAGAGTTTCATTTACAGTGACATTGGCTCGTACAAATATATATACTAAATATGTATATTGTTTCTTGGTTAGTCATCATATAATCAATATATAAATCAATATATCTATTGCTAAAACGTGAATGTAATTGTAACATGATCAGACAAAATAACCTATTGGTTAATAATTGCTGAAGGAATAAAGAAATCACAAAATTGATGTGCATTGTCATAATTTGCTTAACAAATCATGATAAATCTATTTTCTGTGACACGTGTAAAGTGATAATGAATATTCATGAGATGCCTAGATTTGTTGGTTTCAATTGGCCAATTGGTTTCAATGGGACCAATTGAAGTCCAAATTAAGGCCAATTGCATGGTCCAATTGAAACCAATTGGGGACCCATTAAAGTCTAATGGGGCCTAGGCCAATGGGTCCAATTTGTCCAATGGGGCCAATCCGGACCAATTGAAACCAATTGGGGACCCATTAAAGTCTAATGGGGCCTAGGCCAATGGGGCCAATTTGTCCAATGGGGCCAATCCGGACCAATTGAAACCAATTGGGGACCCATTAAAGTCTAATGGGGCCTAGGCCAATGGGGCCAATGGGGCCAATTTGTCCAATGGGGCCAATTAGCTGGACCAATTGAAAACATCTGAAGTCTCATTGAAACCTGTTAAAACCTATTGAGACCAATTGAAACCAATTGAAACCAATTGAAATTTCAATTGGTGTTCAATTGGTTTCAATTGGATTTTCGTCTTGGGTTGGAATAAAATGCTAAATGTATTGCACCAACATATTAAAGGTAATACAAAGTTTTGGGAAATTTTGAAAATTGGGTGGATAGTGATTCTTTACAATTTTGATATATTTGGATGCCCCTGTGGATGTATAATAAGCACTAGAAAATTTAGCCCTAAAACACTTTCGAGAAATATTGAATATAAAAATTTACCGGTGATCCTGGTAAATCTTGATGAATTTCAAATAGCGCCTACGGCCGCACAATAGTAGCTGCGACCATAAAAATCTCAGAATGTGTAGTTGTGTTATATATTTTCCAAATGGGAATAGCTAGTCTGTCGATTTTAGTCAAAAAACATTGTTTTATAGCTTAATTAATATCTTGACCTTGAGAGGAAGCTATACAACATCAATAGTTTATTATTTACAATTTCATATCTTTAGACCAGATTTCAATCCTGACAACGATCACTGGTGGTGGTAGGATCGCATATGCTTCCAATATGTTCATTTGAACCAAATTCATGACCCCCTACCGAAACTTCGTATTACCTTTATTTTTGGAACCACCGATCTATGGTAATAGAGATCGGTATAACGACCCTGTCAAACAAATGAACTCGCCCAAAATTTTTTGGAAGAGTGGTTTCCAAACACGTCTGTTGTAACTATAAATTGGCAAATAAGGCATGACGTAATAATATGTGAACTGTACTACACGTAAGAAAGGCTACCATGTCGGTGGTGATTTTGCAAAAACAATGGCGAATTTCCCCGGACTTGAGAGTCTCTTTGCCAGCATAGAATCGAAAATTACGTCGAATTACGATGGGTTGATTTGTTTCCTTCACTGGAATATAGTGAATAGAGGCTTCACATGTGTAGGTCATGGCGAAGATGTAAGTGACGTGCTCTGTAAAGTGATAAATGGAGACATAGCCTGCATACGATTTTGCCAAATATGAGTCCCACATGTGTGAATTGATGTAGGCCTACCGGCACAGCACAGCAATTTAATATAACATATCAGAAATAAGTCAGCTTGAACAGGGTAACCCACGAAAGCTCGAGAGCTTATTTCCAGTGGTGAATACCAGTGAATTGGCATTATTATTACAGATGATAAGGTTAACTTATAGCTAGACAGCAATAACCATCTGATTTGGGTCATTTCTTTAATAAAACTGACATTTGTTGTCATTCCCCAATACAGATGGCAACCCAGAGATCTCGTACCGTGGGGATGGCTATGTACATATTTTCGTCCACGACATTTTCTCCCCGATTTTCTTTATTTAGATCTAATTTTCTGATTTCTAAATCAGATGTAAATTAGGTCGGTATGTCATTTGTCCTAATTACAGTTATCAAAATTTGATAACTTAATATTAAATACGTAATTTACGGACTTACTTATATGAATTATCCAATTTGTATCTCAGATCCGCGAAGCAGTACGTTCATGCATTCGAAATATTACCCGGCGGCCGATATATTTCCGGGTCCACCTACCAAAACATAGCCAAATGGCCAATCAGAGCACTCGTTTCGTGGGAGTTCGTTGGTCAAGCTGGGCCGACTCGTAGCGTAGCTACGGTAGCTATTGGACGTTCGAAAAGAAAAAATGAATATTCATCAACTAAACCCAAGACGGATAATGTTGACGACGAGACTTTCTCGGATTAATCATTAATTTAGGATCTAAATGAGCAAGCTATCGTAAGTCAAATAAGCTATAAGGGTCTAGATCTAGATGTTATTTTTAATTTGTGTTGTAGATCTAATTGAGGATTATGAGGATGTAAAGAGTGAAAATCTCGTTGCATATCTCATTCATCGCGGTCCGGTAGAACCGAACCATTTGTTCCGTACAGTGCCTCACAGAAAGAGGTCCCCAGACTTCAGTCTCTATAATCGGAGGTCTAGTGGAGCCAGACGTAGTCTCAGTGGAACAACCGACGATTAGAGAGACTGAAGCTTTCGGTCTAACTTATAGCCTGCCATGAGGCTGCATGCACGCTATCGTTATAGTGCTTTGTACCTGCGAGAGAGCTATGTGCCATGTGCGTGCAATGCAGCATTCGTAATAGTACTAATTCGTAATAGACCGAAAACTTCAGTCTCTCTAATCGTCGGTTGTTCCACTGAGACTACGTCTGGCTCCACTAGACCTCCGATTATAGAGACTGAAGATTGTCCTATCGGGACTGTACGGAACCAATGGTTCGGTTCGGCAGGACCGCGATGAATGAGATATGCTACGAGATTTTCACTCTTTACATCCTCACACATGCTGCAATATGACAATAATTAGAGTCTAATTAAAAATAACATATATATAGCTTATTTGACTTACGATAGCTTGCTCATTTAGATCCTAAATTAATGATTAATCCGAGAAAGTCTCGTCGTCAACATTATCCGTCTTGGTTTTAGTTGATGAATATTAATTTTTTCTTTTCGAACGTCCAATAGCTACCGTAGCTACATACGAGTCGGCCCGGCTTGACCAACGAACTCCCACGAAACGAGTGCTCTGATTGGCCATTGGCTATGTTTTGGTAGGTGGACCCGGAAATATATCGGCCGCCGGGTAATATTTCGAATGCATGAACGTAAGTGCTTCGCGGTTCTGAGGAACAAATTGGATAATTCATATAAGTAAGTCCGAAAATTTCACATTCTATAATAGTTTAGCAAATTTTGAAAAATGTAATTAGGAGATATATAGACCGACCTAATTTTCATCTGATTTAGAAATCAGGAAATTAGATCTAAATAAAGAAAATCGGGGGAGAAATGTCGGTAACGAAAAGCTGTTACGCTGTGGCTCTAATTTACCCCCACGGTACGAGATCTCTGGGTTGCCATCTGTATTGGGGAATGACAACAAATGTCAGTTTTATTAAAGAAATGACCCAAATCAGATGGTTATTGCTGTCTACATTCGTAATAGCAGTTATTGTTCATGCTCGTTGGACTGTGCTGTGTATTTTGCACTCGCTATTCATAGAACCATCGTGTTAATCAGATTATCTCCAAAACAATCTTGCACGGGGGGATTTGGGGCTTGGCACAATCGGGATTAGCCCTGTGGCATGATGAGAGTTAATCGTCCCCACAGTTATCCGCTTAAATTTTGCTGTCCATATCTTAATTAATTTCTTTATTTATTGTTATGGCTTGGAAAAAAAAGGAAAGAAAGAAATATCAATTATCAAAATAACATGTAGATCTAGATTGAATTCTACTGGGAAGCAATTTTTATTTGGCCTAAAGTGTACCCGATGTGTAGTATGTGAGCTAGATATATATGTAAACAAATTTGTATTTGATCTTTTATATCCTTTAATATTTTCTTATTAATTTTTGTTTTGAATTTAGACGTCATCATCAAGTAAGAAGAGTGAACTGTTGCCTGCCATGTGGAACAGCTCTCAGGAGGAGTATGCCATCAGATATGTTCCTCAAAACTCTGAGGACCAGTATCTGCTGAAATGCATTGTGATGGGGGACACTCTTCTCGTAAACTTTATGGTATGAATCTTAGGATTTTTTACTCAATAAGAGTAAGAGATTACAGGCCAGTGGCAGTGACTGAGGGGTTGCATGGGCACAAGTCTAAAACAGTATTGACTAGCAGAAGAAAAAAGAAGAGGATCAGACGATTTTCAGAAGCATAATAAAGTCTCAAATATTTGATGGGGGGGGGGGGGGGGGGCTGTGGATGATTCGGGGGAATACAATTTCAATTTTATTCTAGAAGGTTGATCGGTTATGGCAGATTTCCTTTAGCTAGGAGATGCATATACCGATCTTTAAAATTTGTTAGGGAAATGCCAAACCCAGAGCTCAAATTTGTGTAGATGTTCATCTGTTTAATCTGGCTGTCTTGGATACCTGTCTATAGTTAAATGGTTCTTGGATATTCCCAACAGATCATGCATACTATTGATCATTAAATCAAATTATTTTGATAAATCAGATTATCAGAGAAATGTTTTCATTGGAGATTTAATATCTTGGTACAAACCACTTTCTCTGAATTTTCTTTCACCATCCGGAAACGGGTCACTCTGTGTTTGTGATTCATCAAGGAAAATTCATCTTAAAATTGAATTTCCCAATAATTAATAGTTTACCTCATGGCTAGAAGAATTTACCTACTACAATTGTAGCATCACAGACATTTTTGGTATTAATTTTCTCCAGAAATTGCCTAAAAAATGAGCTCTCATTTTTTATGATTTTTTCAGAGGTTGAAGGATGAGAAGGTGAGCAGTCTTTCCCTTGATGTTGACCAGTATATGGACAAAGAACATCTCAAAGACTTTGATCGGTAGGTCAGTGAATGTTCTTTCAATTGATTTAAATTGTAGAGTATGCAGTAGGCCTACCCATAGGCTTTGATATTATCTGTGGGAATAAGTGTATTGAAATAGTTTTGCATAAAGAGTAACACTTGTATATTTAGACCACTCAAGGGAGACAGATGGATTGAATCTAGGTGTCCCTTTAATTAATATTTCAAGGAAAAAAATTATTAAAAGAAAACTTTCTTTTTTTAAATATGAATATTTGATAGACTTGTAGTCTATGTGTAGAGATTGTTTTTAAAGCAGGTTTGACTTTATTTGTAATTTTCTGCTGTCACTACATGTATGTACTATGTAGCACAAAAAATGTTAAACTAGAAAAAAAATACATGGTTTTCAGACGGGGATATGATGTTGAAGTCAAATGATAATGACTCCAACCCAATGATTTTATCTACAAAACACAAATCAGCTGTTGAAATGTATATTTCTTTTTGCTCTTGGGTCATTGAAATTTGAAGATTCACTTCAAACCAAACAAACAAAATTTGAATGTGTATACATTACATAGGCGTTGTAAATAATGTTTACATCAAGAAGAACAATGCAGTCCATTTTAGTGATATATTGGAACATGATATACAGGTAGCTCTTTTTTGTATTTTTGTGCTTATTGTGGCTGTACATTGTTTGATTTCCTGGAATATGTTTCAGATATTTTGTCCCATATGTTACCACATCTATGATTTCAGGATCCGATGACTGTGTCAAGCTTATTATAGCCCTTCTAGAGGCTAAGTATCAATAGAGATGGAATCAGAAAATACATCAAATGAAGTAATATTGTTACTGTATGTAACTTACATGTATGTTTACAATTCCACTGTACAGTTCAATAATACCTGGGGGTGTTTCACAGAGATTGTAAGTTGAGCTTATCTCTAAGTTGGACTTAACAATTAAGCTGTTAGAATCTATGAAAATATTTTATAAAATTTATTTAAAAAGGCATAAAATGTTGATACAAATCATTCATATTGTCTTTTATCAAGGAGGTTTCATGTTTTTGATGTGGATTTTATAAAAAGTCTAAAATACTTGAATTTTCGCCTTTGAATATATTTTATTTTAAGGCTACAAATGGCTTTTCATAATTTTTAAGTCCTACTTAGAGTTGAGTTTGACTTAGGATGTTTATGAAACACCCCCAAGGTGTCATATTTTTTTTTCTTTATACATGCTACCTCCAGTGTATACAGAGACAAAGCACTACTTCACCAGCTGATTAACGATGATCTCATAGCACCATTAAACAAGAGTCAGACATCAACCACCACCACCACCACCACAAGGCAGAGAGAAGAGCTAGCACAGTCAAGCAGACAGTCCACAGACCAGAGGCAGGGTAGGGAGAGGGAGACAGACCCTCTGAGGGACCCTGACCCACTCAGGGACATAGACCCCCTCAGAGTACCACCTAGACACCCAGGACAGGCTGGTCATCCGGAATGGTGAGTGATGCATGGTGGTCAGTTTCCTACTCTAACTAAATTCTAACATTACTTCTTGACCAAATGGACCTTTCCTGCCCCAGCCTAGGGGGGTGTTTCACAAAGACTAAGATCGACTTTAATTTGGACTTAACTATGGCAGGCCATTCATGCCACTAGTTGCTCACACCATTCCTAGCATTGGTTTCTGAAGGGACGTACAAATCATGGTCACAAATCTATAAAATTTACCTTTTTTGATAGTTCATTGTTGAAGGAAAGGGTATTATCGAGAGACCAATGGTGAGAGCAACTAGTGGCATGAATGGCCTGCCATAGTTAAGTCCAACTTAAAGTCAATCTTAGTCTTTGTGAAACACTCCCCAGAACCTTACCACAAGCCTAATCTAAAACCCAACTGCGACCCTGCCCCTAACCCTAATCCTATAACTTTGACAAAATGAAGCCCAGATTAACAAAGGTGACCTGAATGAAGAGTGATTTCTACAATCAGAATTGTGATGAAGCATGAGGGATATATATGCAAGTTAGTGCTAAATGTACAAATTTGTCTTTCAAAGATAAAGACATTTGAAAATCATTATTATAACGAACACAATATCATGAGTACCGGTAACAGAATTTGCCTCTGTTATCTTACCAAATTATCATTTGAATTTGAATTTAGAAGTGGTGGAGGAGTAAGTATAAAACTAATGCATATCACTGATATTTTACAAGTGAGAACTAATACGGTAATACAATAACTCATTCGTATTATAACAGTAATTGGTAGTCCCGTGACATAACGTCTACTGACAATATGTTAAAGTATAAGATTTCATATCTTTTAGGTGCTATGTTCCATTTTTTAATTCACAAAGTGTAACTATATAGAGCGGTGTAGTGTGACATCATAACAAATCTATTTTTAGAATTTCTCAATGTTTTCTTCATTTTCCAAAAGAGCATCAAAAATAATGTCCGAACGTCGAAAACCAATTGAATATGTTAAGTATTGGCTGAGATATGACCATCTGAATAAATATATTCCCCATAGGAACTCAGTGTTATTTGCTCTGGCTCCTAACCATTAGGAGCCAGAGCATATAACACTGAGTTCCCATAGGCAATCTTTTTATATGATGGTCATATCTCAGCGAATACTTAACATATTCAATTGGTTTTCGATGTTCAGACATTATTTTTTATGCTCTTTCGGAAAATGAAGAAAAAAATGAGAAATTCTAAAAATAGATTTTTATGATGTCAAAGCTTCGGTACTCTATTTCACAAAGACCAATTAAAGTCAGGGGTTTTAAACTATTTGACCTTCATGCATACTCTATTTGAACATAGGGGGCAGCCTATGGATCCGTTTGCAGTTGGACGAGATGACCTGGATCCCTTTGGACCAGGTGGAGCTGGGATGTTGATGGATCCATTCCGAGGAGGCATGCCTCACAGAGGGATCGATCCTGGAATCGGAATGCCAGGAGGAAGACTACCTAGGTAAAGTGTTTCAGTATTTCGAGGGGTCAGTGACACAAAGACGTAACTTCATTTTGGCCATTTTGGTTTGTGTCACTGAGCACTTGGAACTTAAGGAGTTAAGTCTATGTTTCACTAGCCATGTCTTCAATGGGTTGTTGGGTGGAGTTAAGTCTTTGTGTTTCCTGGAAATTAGCCCACATTTTTCTGAACATTTTGATATCAAATACTCATATTTGGCAAAATATGGAGTTACGTCTTTGTGACACTGAACCCTTGATATCTTTAACTCTTAAGCTGCCACCCATACAATGCACCCAGTGCCACAGTGCTAATCTCTATTGTGCCAGCAACAAAGCCCCTGCGTGCCAAGTTAATTTTAGGGTTGGTTCAAGTGCGTGTTTTTAAAATCTTTACTATGTTTGATCCACTATAACTTCTCATTCGTATGTTGTATAAACAAACATTGTACATGAGAGTTGTAGGAAATTTCACCCTCTTTCCATTGATACCAATATCATTTCATGAATTTGTAATTTTGCTGAAGTAAATAAGCACTATCAGTGAGTTGTCGAACCAATCCAATGCGATGGGGAGGCATAATGATGATATATGATATCAAAAACAAATCTCTAAATTACTCGAGAAAATCCAATCTGACTGTTGTATACAAAGACAGGTAATCCAAAGCCGATAATCTGATGCACGCGACGGTACTTTCAATAGCGCTGCAAAAGCACTCAACACGGTGCAATGGGCATGAACAATAACTGTTATTACATCTGCGCGCTAGCGCGCACGAAGCACCGTAGCGGTGGCTCGCTAGCATGAACGTGGCTTTCAATCGATAGCACGCTCGCGTGCACATGGCACTATAACAATAGCGCGCTAGCAGTCTCATGGCAGTGTAAGAGTTAATAGGGAAAGTAGAAAAATCACAGTAGCAGATGGGTACAAATTTGAACTAAATCTGACAAACAAAAAGAAAGTTTCATTTTAAAAAAGGTTTTCATCACTTCAAATATTGGAGTTTTTTCCAATTTAGCTGAATCACTAAATCCATATTATGTCACTTGATTGTTATGGTAAACGATTCTCCCAAGCGTCCCTAAAGACTACCTTTATTCAAAATGATTAGAACATCAATATTGCAAAATGTGTTATTTCATAGGATCTTCTTCTAATATGGTAGTGTACATGCTTCCCATGATTTTTGAGGAAATAAATGCTTTAGCAAAAATAATAGAAATTATTATCCCCTCGCCGACAAAGTCGGAGGGGATATAGAAACGCTGCCGTCCGTCCGTCCTTCCTTCCGTGCGTGCGTTCGTAACAAATTTGGTTTCCGATCGATAACTTCAGTAATGTTTGACAGACTTTAATGAAATTGGATATGAAGATACATGATATCTAAATACAGGATAACTTTGATTTTGAAGTACGTAGGTCAAAGGTCAAAGGTCATAGCTCATTAAATATGCAAAAAAATACACATCTTGTTTCTGATCGATAACTTTAGTAATGTTTGACGGATTTTAATGAAATTTGATATGAAGGTACATGGTATCAAAACACAGCCTAAGTTCAATTAGCGAGTATGTAGGTCAAAGGTCATAGCTCATTAAATATGCAAATCTGGTTTCGATCCATAACTTTAGTATTGTTTGACGCATTTTAATGATATTTGATATGAAGGTTTATGGTATCAACACACAAAGCCTAAGTTCAATTTCGGAGCATGAAGGTCAAAGGTCATAGCTCATTAAATATGTGAATCTGGTTTCCATTTGATAACTTGAGTAATGTTTGATGAATTTTAATGAAATTTGATATGAAGGTACATGGTATCAAAATACATGTACAGCCTAAGTTCGATTTCTGAGTATGTAGGTCAAAGGTGAAAGCTCATAGCTCATTAAATATGCAAAAACCCTTATTATATATGTGAAAATGTGGTTAACTTCCTTGCCTAGTAATATAATAGTATAGTCCACTGGAGGTAACTTGTTCTGACGTATATAGGCCATTTGTACCCTGCGAGGGGATGCTACGCTTTGTGTTGACTTGTATTAACTAGCATTCTACTGTTATAACCATTCTAGTTTATAGTTGTTATCTCTCTCTCTCTCTTTGTTCCCTCCCATCTGCAGAGGTGCGGTACCCCCAGGTGCCCGGTTTGACCCCATCGGCCCGCCTCGACCCGGCGGGCCAGGAGGAGGACCTCAGGGAGGGTTCCACGGGGGTCCAGATCCCGATCACCTCCCCCCTCCTGGCTATGACGATATGTTCATGTGAAAGTAAGGTTGACCCAAAGACAGAAATTATGCAATTTCATCAACAAAGCTGAGGTTCATTCACACGTGGTGTGGTATAAGGTCTAAAAGTCCTGTAGCGAAATAAAGCCATTTAAGCCTATCTGTACTAGTTTGGCTAGGAGGGATAAGACCACCCAGGAAGGTCACTGACAGGTGGCTATCTCATCAACTCAGCTATCTCATCAACTCAGCTCTCATTTAACATAAGAAAAAAAGGACCATGGGGGACCAATGTCACCGATTAGGAATTGTTTTCTATATAGAGGGAGCAAGTAGCTACAAGTAGTACAGTGGGCCTTTAACATGTTAATGAAATGGCAATTAAGGGTGAGAAATAAGTAGCTGTACTCAGCAAAGGCTCCTAAATCCTTGTTCAGATATAAGGTGGTACACTGGTGGTTATTTTATGATGACATAAAGTATAATACGCTTCACATTTGCCAATTATTGACACATTGTAAAAATGTGGCAAACAGTTTATCATGTCATATTTAAACAAGCCTTTATTGGACATCTTTTGCTCTACTTTCTGATAGCTTGATGATGATCTCTCTGGCTGTGATGGAATCTGTGTACGTGAACATTTTCCCTAGAATACTTCTTGTAACTTGTAACATCTCGTTCATGTGTTGGAGGATATGATATGCAGGCTCCTTGCGTCAATTATTCTTTCATGTACGTCTGCCATCAAGGCATACATTCATGCTCTTACAAAGTTATCCACCTCCTTTTTTGCCACCAGCTATGGTATGAATCTACAGCAGATAAACATCTTGATGTTTGATGAATGTTGAATTCAATTACGGTAGTTGCTTTGTCAAACTACCAGTAAATGGTTTACAGGGATTTTTCATTTACTTCTGCTGCCCCTAACACTTTGGAACACTATCCATCTCATACAAAGGAAGCATCCATATGTTATAAGTTTAAAACTTGCTTTAAAGGCATCGTTTAACCATGTTAAATCTGTGATGCATGGCCCTACGTGTTATTCGTGTCTGTGATGTGGTGTAATATTAAAGAACTAAAAAAATTGCGCTTCAAAATGATCATGAAGTGCCTCAAAAAAGTAAAAATCTTTGAGGGACCGGTTTTGCCGTTTTACCGGTACTCATTTTACCCAATAGACTGTAGTGTTATAAAAACCGTTAGGAAAACAAACTCTGAAATGTCTTATTCCAATCATACATGTAGATATCTTGATAATCAGATAGGCGATTGGCTTGTAAAAGTCATGGGACACATGTATGACCTAAAGGTTTATAATTATGATTTGCAGCCTGAGCTAAATCCAGGATTTTTATAGAATCTGAGGCGAAGTTATCCAATCCCTTTAAAACATAATAGTTTAAATAGCATTTCAACTGAGTTACAGTAGGGCATTTACAGCACCTATTTCTCCCTTTTATATATTTCTTTGTTAGTGCCTAGAGATGCGTTGACAGTGAAATGTGCTATAAAAGCACTGTAGAATTATATTATTATTATTATTATTATTATTATTAAATGTAAATTCTATTATTTCTTGACCTGTATATATGTTGGACTTTGATGTATTTGTTGTTTTGTAAATATGTCTTTATATCAGCTCCATTGATAATCATATTGGAGGGTAAATATTTATATACTTGTGAAAAATTTATCTTTATCAATAGAGGGAATGACCTTATCATACGCTTGTGCACTTGTTGTTTTAATGTTGGGTAAAGCACAAATACTCATCACAAATACTCATTGCAAATAATTTTCCAAGAAATTTAAGATGTTCGGTTGTCTGTTTCCTTCTTATCAATTCAAATATATTCAGTCTATAATGGCCACCCCAAGGAAACAAAAAAAAATGGCCACTGTAGTTTCTAAGATTTTGTCCTCCATGTGCATAGAGATAAGCTTCAAAAGTAAGGGATATTCTCAAATCTTATGTGTTATTCCTTGCATCTTTGAAATGTTGTAAATAAATAATTTTCAATTTCAAGCAAATAGTTTCATTGTGTGGTTTCTCGTGCGTCACTCTAGATAAGCTTCTAAACAAGACTTGGAACAAAAATAAGCGATATTCTCAAATCTTATGTGATATTTGTTTGCATCTTTGAAACCTTGTAAATGAATGGTTTCCAATTTCAAGCAGATACTCTTATTGTGTAGTTTCTAAGATTTTGTCGTTCATGTACATAAAGATAAGCTTCTAAACTAGACTTGGAACAAAAACAGGGATATTCTAAAATCTTGTGTGTTATTTCTTGCATCTTTGAAACCTTGTTAATAAATTATTTCAAATTTCAAATAAGTACTTTCATTTGTGTGGTTTCTTAGATTTTGTACATGTGCATAAAGGTAACCTTCTAAACCAGACTTGGAACAAAAATAAGGGATATACTCAAATCTTGTGTGTTATTCCTTGCGTCTTTGAAACCTTATAAATTAACAATTTCCAATTTCAAGCAAATACTTTTCATTGTGTGGTTTCTAAGAATTTGTCTTTCATGTGCGTAGTAGAGATAAGCTTCTAAACCAGTTTAGGAATAACAATGGATATTCTTAAATCTTATGTTTTTCCTTGAAACTTTGTAAATAAATGGTTTCCAATTTCAAGCAAATACTCTTGTGTAGTTTCTTATATTTTATCCTTCCATGTGCGTAGTGGAGATAAGCTTCATAAATAGAATGTATATTGTACAAGTAATAATATAGCGGTAATTGTTCTATGAAGTTTCTGAGAAAATCAGTGCTGAAGGCTCATTAGCCCGAGTTGGTGAGCCCGAGTTGGTGTTACATTCGTACAATTTCATAGAACCACTTTCTTGTTTAAAATATGCTGATGATGATGGTGGTTGTTATTAATATCATCATCATCATCACTGTGTGACAAGCCCCTAAATATTGACACATAAACAGGTGATAATGGATGGTGACTACCGGGGTATCTAATTTGAGAAACTGGAGGAAAGAACAACACCACAAAAAGTACATCTACCGGTACATCATTTGGGGGAAAGCCTACAATATCATGTATGGTATGTTTCTAATACAGTAACGGTAGGTCAATTTAACTTAAGAGGTTTTATTCATTATCAAACATGATAGGATTCTGTGCATACACAGAAGGGGCAAGTTTTTCCAGGCCATCTACGGAGCCGTGAATTTTTTTTTATGACAAGACCAAAGATTCTATCAAGAGTTTGAAAATAAGGGATGTTTTGATCTATAAGATCCATCTCAAAAGACCAGCTGTGTAGAGATGAAGGTGAACTGTTCACCACAACATTTTGGACATGAAAGTTTTGTTGATTTTAAAGGGCGGCCCATTTCTTAGCAAGAAACTTTCACAAATGACACTGCACAAATGAATAGAGATTAATCCATAGTTTTACAGCATAAAACACTGTAGGTAATATATAGATCATAGAGGGACATTAAAAGCCTCACTGAAATGCTTTTTTTTAAAATTCACTCAGGATTTAATTGGGAGGAATTTTTAAAATATTTTTTACAAGATTGCATAAAATTAGTCTAAAAAATTAACATCCCACAAGAACTTTAAAGAATGAAAACCACTTGCACCAAACAACCAACACAAATACATTAACGGCAAACAAAATCTTCTTTTTTCCTGTTTTTATTCTCTCAGATGTCCTCATTACTCACATAACATGAATAAAAATCACTTTGTTGAAGCAGTCAGATATGGTATCAGACAACTAAGTATTTGTTTTACTTCATGACCCTTCAGAGTGCACTTTATTAAGACTGTTTCCAGAGATAAAAATAAGTGAGTAAATTCCACCCCACAAAATGAAAAATAAAAACAAATCATTATATGATACCAAAAATTATATAATCAACATTCACAAATCTGAATTGAAATTCATAAATACTTATTGAATTAACATTTACAATCTGGGCCCAATTATCAATTGGGCATAATGAAAGTGGGAAAAAATACTTTCCTAAAGGCATAATTTTGTTAATTGACTGAAGAAAAAAAAGTATACAGCACAAAATTGAAGTTGAGCTTCAACAGATGAGATGCTTATACCAGTGCATTTCTTACCTCGGTCAAAACAACCAACAGTTCCATAATTACCATGCTATTCCAGTGCAGACAATAAACATGTAGAGTTTAAAAGAAACCTACGAAAACACGTATACATAGCGCAAGAACAAACTGTTTAATAGTAAAGTGCACATTTTGGCAAAGAAGAATCTGCGATTCCAAAATGATGTGTTCAGTAGCAATGTTATATTCTCAGACTAGGAATATATTGAGAAAAGCAGACCGATGAATTTGAAACAGAAAGTGTTGATAACTTTATGAATCGGAGTATTGTAATTAGCAACAAACATGTATGTATGCCATGTAGTACATGGAGAAAGCTAGAATTGAGCTATTAAATGAGAGGAAATATGACAAATTTGTGGGTGTGGGTTTGTGGCAGTTATCATTCATTCACATTCTTCCAGAAGCCGATCTGATGCACCAAGAATACTCTGATCATTTCCATGAAGTTCTTTTCTTCAATAAATTCAAACTGGCTTCTGGACATTTTGAGGCTCTTGGCTGGCCAGATGCAAACCATTCATAATACCTTGCTCCTAAAATGCAGCACATATCAAATCAAATCTTGTAAGGCGACCCCCCAAAATGGTTTATAAAAAAAGAGAACAGAGCACAATTCATTGGTTATAATACTGTATCACAAGAAAATACATACAAGATGACAAAATAAAAATGACAATTTCTAGAGAAGATGAGGCGACGATTTGATCAAAATGTGTGTATAGTGGTGAAAAATGAAATGTAGAAATTATATAGTGAGAAATTCTAACATGTCTTCATACTTGTCTAGCCACTTAAAGCATGGTAAAAGTAAGTGAAACTATGGCATTGTGGTTACTTAGCAACTAGTTTTCTAAGCAAAGCTGATGGCACACTTGAGTTCAAGATGGTCTACGATAATTGTGCAAGAGTTGGACATGGGTGTGAGAGTTGGTTGACTTAGGCTTTGTGTACCCCGTGAAGTTTTATCACTATGCATCTTGCTTCACTTTCATCCCAAGATTAATAGAAACCATTCATTTGGTGAATGAACTAAAAACTTTCATTTGAAACATCAACATTTAAAGCATCTGGTTTGCCCATCAAGGCAAAGCAACATTTCATCATTTCTATGCATTCTGATTAACAAGCGTATTACACATGGGGAAAGCTGTAAGAAAAAACAGTTTCTAGAATAAATACATCAATGATTTTACATTCTCTCCTTTCTAAATACAATTATTAAACACATTTGAATGCCGCGTTTCGATAGACACCTTTCGTAAATTACATCTTGCTAGTCTGCATAAGAACAATCACAGCAGATGGACATAGTTCTGTTTATTCAATGAATGTGTAGCATTGTCTCTGTATTGCTTTTCAATCATTTCTTTGTTCATGCATTGTCTCTACATGCTACAACAGCTTTATGGCTCAGGCTCCACTCTAAAGAACAACTTAGAAGGACAATACTAATAGTGATGCTCAATTTCAGAAACAGAAGGGCACTGGAATTACTAACGTTATCACACACAGTAGGTTAATTATATTCAGCACCCATTCAACTTTTTCTTGTGGCACAGTTTAACTTTACTTGTTTTTGGAGGGAGGAAAGGGGAGGAAAGGGGAGGAAAGGGGAGGAAAGGGGAGGAAAGGGGAGGAAAGGGGAGGAAAGGGGAGGAAAGGGGAGTTTCTTGTGATAATCATTTTATACCCTCCATCAACAAAATTAGGATGATAAGGCATATATCTCTTTACATCTTAGAAATGAAAGCCCACTTTAATAGTCTTTCAAGATCTGAAGGAAAACGTCTAATAAAATAGCATTATCTATGAAGTCAATGACTAGCTCATCAGACAAGTGTAATCCTTTACTGAAATCAAAGAAGTTTGCGGTGTGTTTCAATTCATCACTTCTAGGTCGTTTTTCTCGAAGACTCGAGAGTGAAGCCTTATTAAAGACAAATGCACCACGTGAGAAAGGTGAAAGAGAATAATCAAAATTACGACTACAAGACATATTATTTGCGCACACACATTTACACAAGATATACAGACATAAATACTTCATTGTTTCTTTATGTTTATGATACTACTTTTTTTTTGTATTTCGCACCAACAATCTGTGAGGTATAAAGTAAATTCATTGTCTCTTTTTGTTGTTGATGCTTCGCCCATGGCTAGTTGAAAGAGATAGTTGCATCACCAGGGGTGCGTTTCACAAAGCTTGTCATCGGTGACAAATTACAGTTTTTGTTATAAGCTACTGAAATCCTTGCTTCGGATTGGTTATCAGCAGATTCGTCACTGATTTTTGTCTTTTGTCATTGAAAAATGGCTTTGTGAAACGCGTTCCAGAAGTTACTACTGATTGATTGGCCAGTTATAATTTCAAGGAGCTCTAGAAGTTCCCTCACATAGAGATTGTACTTGAGAGGAACTAGTGGGAGCTACGTACATGGTTTAACCTTCATGGTATGACCAAGCACCAATTGTCACAACTATGTCTCTCAACATGCTATGTGCCTATGACTTTGCCGTGCTGTACAACATGGTGCGAGCTCTCAGTCTAAAGTGCAGCATATCTTCTTGTAATACAGTTATACAAGTCCATTTCCAATATATATATCTATTCTGAAAATACACACATAAAACGAGAAATAGAAAAACATTTGAGAACAAGATCTACTGCCTTTGGATTAAAAATACAGAAAATGGCATCAATTTCATTCCTTCAAAATCAAATTTCTGATTTCCTTTAAGTCACAAAGGACATGATATGCTGTTAAATAGGGGTAGCCAAAACACAGGATTTAGTCCTTCAGTATTAAATGGCTGAGAAAACAAAATATGTGGACGGTGATACTTCAAGTGCATTTTGAATGTTTGATGTGAGCCAACAAATTTGATGGGTTTCTTTTCTCCATCTCCCACAAATTCTCGAATTCATTTCCTCCCAAAATACATCCTATCCACACACAAAAAGTTTGTAAGACTGATGTCTATTGCTGACAACTAGCATGTGGGTTGCGGACAGAGGGTTGGATTTGATTGTGAAAGTTTGATAGAGATATTACTTGTCCTAAGAATAGCCCCTTCCCCCCCCCCCCCCCTCCTACTCCCTCAGAATTTTTCTATGTGAGGATAATAAGGAGGGAGAATGTTGTATGAAATGTCCGTTATGAAGATATTCCCAAGGAGAATTTTTTTAAATATTTTCATCTACAATTTCAGAATACATTTTCCAATGCCATGGCATACTGTTTAGGCAATACCTGTTTACAAAATGAATGTCTTTCATTTATCACCATTCAAATATCTTCCTAAACATTCCACCAGAATTTCATGCAAACTTTAAACAATCAGTGTACATTCAAGATAATATGTAGTCACGTCGAGCTGGGTATCAAAAAAATGTTCAAATCGTCAATCAATATCAATAAAAGCCACGATACTGGAACCCAAAAATGCAATGCTTATATAAGAAAAGATAAGATATTTAACAACGTTGATTAATGTCATCAAGGTATAAAGCTTCAAAAATCACTACTGCTAATCAAATGACAATAGTATCATAGATGCAATTTTTTTTAGATTCTATCAAATTATCTGTATACATTGAAATTTCACACTCCCAAATGACAAATTGGAATCATCACCTCAAAAATTCCATGAAATAAAACCAGATTCCCACGGCACCAAAGCCACTCCAAATGATCGATTTTAAGATGCCCCTTCACTCACACTCCATTTTTTTCCTTCACTTTAGCTTCAGAAGGTCACAACAATGAAACCTGTAGGAAAGCCTATCAATGCTGTCTCCTTCTGCCTCTAACAGAACATATGTGTCTTAAGATACATGAAATGTCAATATATCTTGTCAATATTGGAGATACTTTGTTCCAATCTAAACAATTTCTTATCATTAGAACATCACTTTTGCAGTCCTTAATCTTACTCATGTCATGTTAGCTGGACTTCCAGAGTCCTGCATGTTCCGATGCATTGCAATTAGTCATTAAAATTACAGATTTCAAATGAGACATGAAAATGAGAGGGGGAAAAAAAGAAACCCCTCAATCGTTGCACAACAACTCACAAACAAACCAAATAATCATCAACAATGCATATCATTAACTTACATACATATCCAAACAAACACACACATTTTGTTTTTTTGTCTGAGTAGAAATTCAAAAATAGAAGAATTCAATGTCTCTGTGTGGCTTCCACGTTGAGTATTAACACAGTGTGCTTGCTGACAAGAAACAATGCTTTTTATTTTCCATGTGTATTATATACCTTGGAACACAAATCAGATAGGTGCAAGACTTGGTCTCGTGTACTGAGTGAAGGCATTACTTTCACTGCATTCAAACTTTCACGTAAAGCCTAGCCGAAATCGCCACGTAAAGCCACTTTTCAATACAGGATTGAACACTGCCAGTATCCAGTAGCAATTACAGCATTTAGGTGCGGTTACAGGTGCTACATATTGCTTACTGCAAGAACTAACAAGAATTTCAAAATGTTCACATTTTTACCATGTTGTTGTTGTTGGTTTTAATGGCGTTCTCCATTGTCGTTGATTTTCGCCACATGTAAACTGGCTCTGTGGGGGTGTTTATGTCCCTTTACAAATAACAAGGCTTTGCAGTGCACTGCCATTACCTGGAAACTACAAAGCCTTACAGTTAATTGGCAGATTATGTGGCTCTGGTGTAGACTAATGACCATTCAAGATGTTTACAGTGCCCTTAACTTGTTTTTAAATGACCCTGCATGGCGTTTACTGCTAGACTTTACATGAAAAACTGACTGTAGCATTTGTTTATTAGTTTGAATGGTCGAGTTTGAATGGTCGTTACACCCTCCTAATGAATAATGGGCGTGGCCTTCACAAGTGGGTGTGGCCTTTAGACTGGTTGGAGAGCATTGATCTGCATCTTGTTTGTTGTGATTTACTCAATAAGGCTTAAAAAATGAAGGTTAACTTAAAGGTTTCGCTTCTCATTATTACCCATTCAGCCTAAATATGAAAACTATTGTCATCTTGATTTTGTGCTTCAGAGTACAGTTTTTTTTCTCACAAACATGTCTTCAAAGATCTTAACATGAAATACTGTCAAATATAAGTAAGCATTTGCAAAATCATAATTACATTTTTATTTAATTCATGAATAATCAAACAATTTTGGATCAAGGTATTATTTTGAGTCTTCCTTGTGTCGAGACCATATTCAGTTTCATTACAATGAAGCATAAACCACTCTAATAATTTTTAAAGAACACACTAACATTAAAAAAATAATTGTTATTGATATATATTTAACCTTTGTAATATGAATTCATAATGCTGTTATTTGAAGAGATTGAAATCAATACTACAGTCCATAGTGACTACAGTCCATATCGATGTCCGAGATATTAAACAAAAATAAAAAATAAAGCTCTAACCATCTTGATACTTAGACTTGCAATGCAGATGAGATAAGATCTTAGATGTATTGTATAACATGTTCCCGTTAGTATCAATACCCCAGACGTGATTGAATACTTCCGATGTGATGCGATTGACAATACTTTTTCCATCAAAATATTCTTGATTGATTCCAACTTTGTGGGGTATTCTTTGTAATGCACCATTACATCATTAAAACAGTTCCTTTTGGACAGAAAATTTCAGTGAATTCATTCCTTGCAATGCCTCGCATGCCATTTATGACAATAATTTGTTGAGAAAGACTAGAAATTTTAGAAATTTAATGTTCTGCACAATAAAATGAATTGCATTCCTGGGAGTAAAATTTAGGCTCCAGTAAAAAATAATTGTATTACACCTCTTGGAAGTAAGCAAATAAATTATCATCTTTCTTTTATTCTTAAAGGTAGAAATCCAGAAATTCATTATGTTGCAGACACAATACACAATCGATTAATAATATATTTCATAAATGCCTGATAAGCCTTTATTTTTATTAAAAGAATGCTTTGTAATGAGAATAATGGTGCATTACCTCATCATGCAAAATTCAATACGTGTTTCAATTTCTAAACCCACTACCGTGTGTATTGCTAAATCCAAAATGATAACGTCATGCATGTGACCTACACCTACAAATATACGGTTATTAACAGAATATCATTTGTACAGCAAGTTGTCCAGTGGAGGGTTGGATGAAGGATGGATGAAGGACTAAATGAGGAGGAGGATGAGGTGGAGATGGGAGGGTCTGTTCACATCAGGGAGGGTCTGTTCACATCAGGGAGCAGCTTTCCCCCTTGCTACCATTCTTGGCTTTCATGCGGAGACGGGGCTTGTAGCGCTCCAGGAAGTGGAGCTGTTTGGCATTGATGGCACCGCGACGCTTCCTGTAAGAGGAAAATAAGAACAACATTGCACTCATATATCAAGATCTATCAACATGAAAACATTAACCATGACAAAATAGTCCACTTCTATAATTAGTGTTGTATTATTCAACATAACTCTAGTATATTCTTTTACTACATTTTTTAACTTGAATAAAATGTCTAATTCTTCAAAAACACATTTATAATACATAGCTTGGTTTGGTTATTTCCTGGTTTAACCACTGTATGTTGCTACATAACACAGGTAGAAAACTCAACAAACTTGCATTTTAATTTTCAGCTCCATTAGGTACCCCATCCTCTTTATATCTATTTCTTTGTTAATATATTTTAACAAAAAGTACATCACTCGAGAAAACTATTTTTCTAATTGACGACTGTCTGTTACTATGTTCATTGCTTTTTGGAAGATGAATGAGAGCAGTAATGGCCTTAAAGCTTATCTGTACTAGTTTCAGCGTGTCCACACACAAAACAATTTATCCCGAAACTCTATAACGATACGTCGTATAAAGAATCATCGTATAAATTCCAGGATGTCCACACACAAGAAACGTCGTCACTAAAGAATCATCGTATAAATTCCATGGTGTCCACACACACAAAAAAGTTATCCCGAAACTCTATAACGAAAACGTCATATAGGTGCGCAGTTTGCTACTGCGCAGTCGAAACCGAAACAGAAACACATGTGCAGCACCACTAGTACTAGTATTTGCATTGACTGTGCCACTGGAACAATGCATGCAGTATATTTATGTATAATCAGCTGGCTGCGCAGCGGTCAGCTGGAAGCAGAAATGAGAGCTCATATCTCCTTTCGCTCGAGGTCACGTTAAGCCCCACCCAGTTAGACTAGTTCTGTCCACACACAAAATGTCCGTGATTAGGCGTGATTCTTTATCGAGTTTCAGTTCGAAACGATGCCCAAACCTGCGTTTTGTTAGACTAGTTTCGTTATACGATGTATCGTTAGTGAGCGTCCACACCTACAATTTTGGTCGTAAAACTATCGCGAAACGGTATCACTAATCATGACTAATCACGGAAAAATGTTGTGTGTGGACAGGGGGTACATAGGAGGGATTAGACCACCCCGCAAGGTCACTGGACAGGTGGTTATCTCATCAACTCAGCTCTCAGTTAACGTGAGAAAAAGAGAATCATGGGGGACCAATGGTCACCGATTAGGCATTGTTTTCTATATTGAGGGAGCATGTAGCTACAAGTAGGACAGTGTGGCTTTAAACTTACTCTCGTACAAACTCTACAGCGTCCTCGTATGTCATGCCAGCTTCCATCAGCGCAATTGCAACCATCAGAGGAGCGCGGCCTAGTCCAGCCACGCAGTGCACGGCCACGCAGCTCTTGGGCGTTTCCTTGAAGCGCATCTTCAGGACGGCCAGCCACTGATCAATGATCTCGGACGATGGGACGCCTCCGTCATCAAAGGGCATGTCCTGTGAACAAGCAGGCCAGGGAGAAATATGAAAAATATAGTTTCTCATCATGCATTTCCATCATGACAACAGCAAATAGTGTAAAACCAAAAACTATGTGGCATGATCCTTGGTTGATTGTAGTATAAAAGACAGAGCATTTTTATGGCAAGAAACTTTCGCAAATTTGTGGCATGATCCTTTGGTTAATTGTAAAGACAGAACAGTTTCATGGCAAGAAACTTTCGCAAATTGCAACAATAAATGTTTTGTCAGTCACGATTTAAAGATGAAGTTGAGTTCTGGTCATGCGATTGCATTGTGAAAGAAACGGTGTGGAACCGACCAGAAAAGGTTGATCATCTAGCATATAAGAATTTGTGTGTATTGCAAGGTTCTGGAATCATCAAAATGATAAGAAATTTGTCAAGTCTTGGTAAAGTTACAAACACTTGCACAGAAAGATGTATATGGGACTACACGAACATGTGGCGTAAAAATCCGCCCACCCCCCCCCCCCCCGATTTTTACGATGTTACATGCGTATTTAGAATATGAAGGCATTTGAAGAGCCATGCTTTTCAGGGAACATGTCTTTAATAACTGATGTTCTTCCACACTTGCATAATAAGAATGAGTAATGCTCACAAATTATTTTTCACCTCTTCCCAGAACTCAACCTTCTCTTTAATAATTCCATGGCATGACACTTTTCGTGAATTTGAACCACTCACAAAATTCACAAACATGTCATACATGCGAAAGTTCTGGTTTCACTGTAATACATGAAACTTCTTCTACTTGTGTGCATCATTCTCTGTCATCTGAGATGTCATAACAAACATACAAATTCTGATGGCATATTCAACATAATGCTTTCTTCCTTCCTAAATAAGGAGTGGCAAATTTGTATCAATACCGGGCGGAATATGCATAATACAGAGTTTTAGAAACCCCTTGTCCCTTAATTCAGAGTGCAGAACACAATCCACAGAAGGGGAAATACCCTTTACTTTATTCCTCTTTATTTCCTTCTATCCTTCATTACAGTGAGTGTACATCATACATGTAGAACATGTTGCTCTTTCAAGCAGGAAATGACCTTCTGATATTGATGGGTATATTATGAGGCTATCAAGTGTTCTGCTGTTTGTCAAGTCAAGGAGTTAAAGGTGCGTGTGAACCATAACTTCTGTGACGTATACTTCTGTGACAATTGCTCTTTTGCTACACTAACCAAATTCCTAACTTCAACTCCGGACCCAATAATAAACCTAAACCCTAGACCTAAAGTAAAAAGCCAATCGCTCTGCAGTTGATTCCTACACTCACCAAATTCCTAACTTCAACTCCGGAACCATCATTAAACCTAACCCTAAACCTTAGTAAAACCTAATCACTTCCTTGACCCTAATGGTTATGTTTGACCAAATAGAGCCCGGAGCACAGGTCAGCTGAGCAAATGTCAGAGCACCTGTCAACCGAGCAAATGTGGGTGCACCGACTATTGAGCAAGCAGCACACCAGTATTACTCACCATGACCTCGATGTCTTCTTGCTTTAGGACAGCTGCGTCGTATGTAGGCTCACACACTCTCACCACTTCCTTGATCTGACGCTGTTTTAGCTCCTGATGGGGTAAAAAATTATCTTTAGTTTATGGCAGCAATATTTCATTTTTGTAGGGGAAAATTGCCCTCAATTACATTTTCCCTGGAGTATTTTATGCTTCATGAGAGCCACTTTAAATCTTCCTATGTTTTGATTTTGAATATCATTCTTAAAGGCTGTCTGTACTAGTTTGGCTAGGGTGGATTACACCACCCAGGGTGGTCACTGACAGGTGGCTATCTCATCAACTCAGCTCTCTATTAATATAAGAAAAAGAGGATCATGGGGGACCAGTGGTCACCGATTAGGCATTGTTTTCTATATAGAAGAGAGCAAGTAGCTACAAGTAGTACAGTGGGGCTGATACATTAAAGATACATTTAAGTACATTTCTGTCTCAAATAGATAAAGGGTTTACAGCCTCTCCAAATCATCTAGGTTTCAGTCGGCATGACTTAAAAGCATCTCAAAACATCTCTAATTAAAAAAAAAATCCAAGTACCGCTACTAATTGCTGCACTCAGACAGAGCTGTTTTTAAACTCTTCATTCAACATCCACAGCGTTCAAATATTTGTTTTTAAAAGTCGTCTGCACTTAGCAGACAAACATCTTGGGCACCTCAACAATAAAAACATAATGAAGTCAATTAGCATCGTAAGTGGCATTTGACTGCACTGTACACATTTACAAATCAGCTCATGTTCTGTGTATCATGGGTACTGTCTTGTACTATCTGATTTTTGAAAGCCTTGAAAGCCAACGACACACTATGATATGACTGATATCCATTTTTTCTTCTTCTGAGGAAACCACAATTCCAATAGATACATGGAACAATAATTTAAGGGTCAGAATAATGACTACCCGTATGGAAAACAGCTACAGTTTGGTGCATTGCTAACTTTCTTGTCAAAGTAAAGGCAACATCAGCTTCGGGTGTAGACAATCACAAGACTAATAATCTTATGTCACAACAATTCAGAAATGAATACCTTGACATGAAATTGTTACTGTTTACGGGACCATTCAGAAGCTCAATCATTACGATTATATATTTGGATGATCACATTAGATTGCAAATTCTTCAATCAAGTCACAGTCAAGTCATGTGGTATGTGATAGACTTGGTCTCCTCGCAACGACTATGATATATTTACCTGGATGAAATGCTCCACGCCATTCTTATCTGGGTTATGGATGATGAGGAATCTCATGTGCTTGTGTACAATCTCCACAGGAGCAGGACGTACGCTCCGGATAGAACTCATGTTGTGATTCTTCATGGATGGACGACAAAAGAATCAAATGTAAGATGCCCTTTCTCAGGTGGAGAAAGAATCTCTTCTTCCTTAGCTCTGTCAGTCCAATTCCAGTCTTGATTTCTGAACTACCTCAAAATGGGTTCTATTCTTATACTAGTCCAGGTGATTGGTTGGTTGGAGGGGGCTGTGGGCAGTAATCGGTTCGACGATTAAACCGGACTACTGATAGGAAATGAAGCTGGTTGGTGAGATGGGAAGAAGGGGAGACAACTCTGAGACAAGATTATGAAGAGGATTTTTCGTACAAAAAATGAACTTAAGGCTACCGCAGAAAAAACAGGAGGTCCCGCTGCGATTACCGCGCAGGTCTTCTGACTCTCACACACCTTGGAGGCACCTGCCAGTGCAGTTTGCTCTCGACCCGAATCTTACCCCATTCGTGGGTCTGTCCGCGGCAGTGTCGGCAAGCACACGCCGAAGAAACGTGAACGCACCACATAGGCGTAGGAATTGCACGTGTAGTTCACACCCCTGATGTCGGGGGCTAAAAAAGTTCCAGAGACCGTGGGGATGAGATCCAACGAACAACTAGTCCAGCTGATAGCTCTCTCATGCAAAGAGCCTTGGTCTGCTTGACAGGTGAATGCAGTACTCGGAGTTTGATTTCGCTGTGAGCGAAAGAGGCAAGGACAAGTAGTACTAGTATTCCCCCAACAAGTCTTTCTCTGAGGCTGACACTTTATTTGTGTTGGCTTTGGCAGTATTCTCCAGTGTCCAAGACAGACGCCATAAATGCTTGATTTGAATTAGCTGAATCCTGTAGATGGGAGAAAACGAAAGAATGAAAAAGAGGAAGTTAATTTACAAGAAGGAAACATGTTACTTGTTACCAAGTGTAAACAGTGTAGGTATACATTGAGTGCCACTTCGGGGAAGCACAATGGTAAATATACCATTTAAACATTGCGTGGAAAATTATATTGTAGTTTTGGAAGAACTGTTAAATTTTATTGGATGCAAACATAAGTACAAAACCTCCTTTTAAAAATCAAGACAATAAAAATTTGCTATTAAACAAAGCCAAGACATTTTTTTAATTAAATACAGTTTCTGTTGAATTTTATTGAACTGTATTTGGACAATGAAACTAAAAGCTTTGTTTTGCTTCATAAGGAGAGTGAGTTCAAGTGCTTTTTACATGATTAAATTTCATACTTGAAAATGTATAAGAAGTAAAAACGTTCTTGTACTTATATAAATACAATATGAAAATCATTCAATCATAAGGATTTATTCAACTCTCTAAATATCAAATTAAAATGAAACCTAATTTACTCAATCCTGAGACTATAATGTTGCACAATCTGCAGTATTAGTAAATTTAAAATAATGGCAATGCGTTATTAGTAATGCAACATTGCACAGTGGGTTAACATTAGTTGGTAGATGACGTCATGAATGAATACGCTGGAAAAAAGCGAAGGGAAAACTATAAAAGCTCCCCCGAGCTAAACCGACATCCTGCCATGGGCGAACAGCGGGTCACGAATGAGAAGTTTTCAATTTCCTTTGCCAACCACTCTTTCCCCTCCCTTTCTCGAGAAAACTATTAGAAAATGCCACACAGAAAGTTCTGAGTTAATTTGTAATTTCTCATTGTACCTCAATAATGATCCCATAGGATGCTTTCAAATTCAAACTGAGAATGAGACTTTGAAAATACTGTGCCCTTTGGCACACTTCTGAGTTATTTTTGGACTATTTCATTCAGCAAAAATCATTGTTTTACCCAAATGTAGAGGGACTTATTCCGGTTTAACTAATTCAATTGGCTGGAAAACGGAAGATTTGCTTTTTACAAGTTCTGCCAAAAAAAAATAGGGATTGACTTTCGAGTTAAATGCACATCCTGACCAATAGATGCAAACAAAAGTACGGGCATTCAATAAAATGATTCTCAATTGTGTAATCTGCACGTTGGGGTAAAAAACATGAAACCTCTCTAGCAAACAACAAAAGGCTAAAATTAAGGATGAACAAATGTATGCTTGATTTTTGTTATCCCAACCATGCAGATGTTGATATGGCCATGTTTAATGTTCTGGGATTTAGTACTACTGGGAAGATCATCAACAAATCAATGTAATACTTCAAATGATGAGTAAAATCATTTCAACCATTATATACTACGTATTGAACACACAGAGATATAATATCATGTACTTATTTAAATCAGTTTTTTTCAATAGTTTATATGGAGTTATTTTGACTTTCACATAGTTACTTCTTTACATGTACATGTAAATGTAGTTGTAAATTGTGGTTCAGCGAGTTGTTCACAATTTGACTGTACTACTACTACTACTAGTACGTACATGTATACAGCTTCATCTTGCTTGTGTACATGTTAGCCTACATGTCAATGTAGGCTACATATGAACATACTAACACTAATACATTATAAAAGTAAATTTGGATACAGATGTAGGTTTATCCATGTATGAAGGTTACAAATGAACATGTAATAGTACATACATGTACATGTACATTATACAAGCGCACCTTATCTGCAGACATACATGTAGATACAGAACACACACACACATACAATTTGACACCAATTACAATTTCCTAATTCCAAACCCACGAAAGCCATTATCTCCTTAGCCTCTTCCCTCCCTGAAGAGCTTCAGGAAACTTCACAAGATCAACAACAGCAGACTCTCCCTGTTGCGCCACTTGTTAATAAAGCCCCTGCGCTCTACCATCCTTCAATGAACTCTCTGTGACCTCGTCCTGTCCTGCCTGTACAGAGTGAGATGGCAGTAATCGTCTACTCTTCCCCCCTTTCCCATCCAGAACAAAGGTAGATTATCCCCTGCGCACTAGTGTGCATGTACGTATGGTATGGAGGGGGTGAGCAACTGGGGTAATTCTAGGCATACACTGTACATGTACATCATGTACAATACAGCTGTAGTGACAGCACAGCAGGGTTACCTACGCAATACACATCACTGACTTGTGGAACTCTAAAAGCACAAAGGGTTACAGAGTCTATCTACAAAGGAAATGTTCAAGTACAATACAGGTACATGACCCTTGTCTGTATACGTACTGTACATGAAGATTGTAGGGTCTATTGATTCTCTGAAAGGCAAGACAATGACGGGTCTGGCTGGCATAGAGACAAGTCAATAATCTAACTTGGTAACTCGGCCTACCTTTATCAAATCTGCTGTGTCATTTGCAAAAATCACATGAATTCATGGCATAACTTATAGCAACAACATACATCAGTCAGTGAACGGTAACAAATGCTCAGTGAACGGTAACGAATGCTCAATGCAATGGCTTCCAACTATTCCAGTAGGCTTTATACACTGTGTACTTTTTGAATACAATGTACAATCCAATAATTTCCTGATATGCAGTGTAACTTGTATTGAGAGTCAGAAGGGTATTCACTCTATGTACACATACATGAGATAAAGCCTTTTTAGTTTTAACAGATAGAGGAAATTCAAAAGCTTAAACATGTGAAAAAGATACCGGTACTTGTACACTGTAGGCTAAAGTATTGGCGATTAGAATTATTGAAGTTCATTATTGTCTTCTTGGCTTCAATCAAATGCTCCAGATCACAATGCATAATCCTGCATACAAATGATACAGGAGGAGAGATTAACTGCCATATTTCAATTCTCAATGCCCCCAGAATATGCACATAGACTGTAAGAGGCTTACTTCTCCTCTCGATTCAGTCGTCTTGCACTCCACTCCCACACATCTCCTTGGGCTTGGGTGCATGTGAATTTATGTGACTTGGTGATAACATGCACCATGCAATGTAATGTGTGGTATCATACATCTTATAGATAAGACTTGCCTCTGACAATTGAAAAGGTCAACCTGCCTACTGGTATATTGGACCAAACATGAACATTATCAACATATGCTATTGACTGTATGTACACCCTCAAGTATCCAAGTTGGCTAGCCTTTACACAATAGACCTGTTCAAATTTGTTTCAATGTTGATGCATTCATGTGAAGCTGTTGTGTAGGCGACTTCTTTCTTTTCCTTGTGCAGTGTGTTTTCACTTCCCAGACTCTTGCCTGAGCTTTGCCAATAGCTTTGGCTGAGTGGTTTGGTTCCATCTTTCCATCATCATCAACATATAGATTTGCCTCAATGAATTTTAATTACCGTACAAACTATTGTTTACAAATGAATTTTATTTGCAAAATAGGCTTCTTTTGTTTTGGGGACCCTTCTTAATTTTCTTTCTTTCTTCACTTTTTATATTTCTCTCTTCTTATTCTTATTCTCCTTCTCCTTCTCCTTCCCCTCTCTCTCTCTCTTTTCATCATGCACATATCACTTCTGCCTCGCTGTAAATAACATTGTATTGGAAGTTTGGAGCATGGACACTTGCATACTGTTTCAAGTTTAGGGAAGTCCCCCAATCTATTGCAAATTTACAATCTCTTATAAAGACAGTTCTGACTAGTAATACGATGATGTCAGTCTCAAAGCAACAAAGACAAAGCTCAGTCTATCCACAAAGTAATCAATCATAGATAATGAAAAGATATTGATGTATAGGTAATACAATTTGATGCAAGCTTTATGCAATTCACTTTTGGCCTTCAGTGAGATCAAGCAGTCTAATTCATCTCTCCCATGTCTCGTATTTCACAACGATCATCCACCAAAGTCCGAAACCTTGACCAAACAATGGCAGATGTGCGTAAAAGTGAAACTGTGCGTACTGTACATTATCCAACGCTCTAGCCTTCATACTGTTGTGTGGCATGATTGGACCAGCAACAGAAATCAGGTCAATTTGGCAGCGCAGATCAAAGCTTTCAAGTACATACTGTAAAAGCAAACAAGAGGGGGGAGCTCGCTACCAAATGACAAGTCAATTACCCTCTCTCGAGCCGCTGTGATGAGCTGAGCTCAACTGCGCTTGCTTTCAAGAGAAGCGTGCGCATTTGTTTTTGACCTTCTGTGAGGATACTGCATACACAGAAGAGGGTAAAAGCCAACTGTCTTAAAATAATGATGGCATCCTAAAAACAATGTGAACTAGGTTTTACTGTATATAACCAACTTGAAAAACTTCATTAAATTATGAAATTCAGTGAACATTATCATGATTTACAATCAACAAATTTCAACAAATATAACAATTGAATATATCCAACTATAAAGTTAAAAGACAAACCCAAACAAAACAAACAACACTCTCTTCAAGTCTTATACTATGAGTGATATAGGCCTATTTGTAGGGCCTACAAGTACCATTGTATATGCCTACTTATATTAATGTGATACATACATGTCCCCCTACAACTCACATTTTCCCCCCTCAAAGTACATTGTACATATACATGACTTAAAGGGATCGTTTAACAATGTTAAATCTGAGATACACGGCCCTACGTGTTATCAGTGTCTGTATGATGTAATATTGAAGCCCTAAAAAAATTGCGCTTCAAAATGATCAAGAAGTGCCTCAAAAAAGTAAAAATCTTTGAGTGACCGGTTTTACCATACTCGTTTTCCCCAATAGGCTGTAGTGTAATGAAAACCGTCAGGCAAACGGTTTTCAAAATTTGTAATTCCAATCATAAATATCTTGATAATCCGACAGGCGATTTGCTTGTAAAAGTCACGGGTTCCTGACTGACCTAAAGGTTTATAATTATCATTGCATCATGAGCTAAATCCAGAATATGTTTTCAGAATCTGAGACAAAGTTACCGGATCCCTTTAAGGGGGAGGGGGCAAATTTGCCTTCTAAAATACATGTTACCCGGGTAGGAGATAATTTGAAATATAATAATCTTGATTATTTAATATCAAAGTATCCTCTCTTCTTCTTCTGACTGAATTTTTTTCTTCACCGATTCCAAAAGCTCCTGAATAAAAAGAAAATCCTTATAAAAGGTCTGATGGGAACTTGATACAAGTTCCTTTTGAATAACTTCTGTAAAATTTGCATAAGACTACATACAAGTAGAGTACAGCAAACAAATGATGCACATGATGAAGTTCATGTACATGTACATGCAGAGGCACACATTTGAGTGCTAAAGTAATGTTAGTGAGCACAGCCCAAGTTCTATGACCTTCACCAACACAAGGCAATTAACATTGAGAGAATGCATGGCATGGGCTTCTCAGCTGACCAGGCTGATTGGAGTGGATGGATAGTTGACCTTTGACCTAAAACCCATAATAAAACCCTCGCAACACAACACAACACAAGGTGCTGGCTGCTCTGCCAACTATTCCATGCAATAACATTTCAGCATTGGAATGCATAGCTGGCAATGGAATGAGATAATATCAATTTACACAGGCTTTGTCAATACATAAAACAGTTTGAACAACAGCCATAAATCAAAGGCTCACTCAAGCAAAAGATGAAACACTGGAGAGATTAAACAGGGAAGTGCCAAATGCCAGACAATACTGTGACATTTACATGTACGTGTGTACTGTACATGTACAGTGTAAATGTAATGCTGGGAAGGGGAGCAAAACAAAATCCTCTTTGTAAAAGGTATTGGATCTACACAGATTTTTCTTTCACATAGCACACTAGCCTACATATTATACTCCGGTACTCACTGCATTTTGATATCGCTGTTTGTTTGTTTGTTGTTTTGGGGGATAGGGCTTATCATTATGATTTCAGCAATGTCCCATAAATACAGGGAAATGATTCCCTGCAAAAAAAAAGTATTTTCATGGCAAAGACAGACTTGTGGAGAAACTAAATTTCTTCCCTCCCATATTGACACAGTACATACAAGGAAGCACAATACATGTACATTACATGCATTTCTTGCAAATTTTCAGAAGAGAAGGAAATTTATCTTGAAATCGCAGCAAGAATCAAGAAATCTAAAAAATTGGTGATAAAAAATAACCACCAACCATCTAACGAAATACCCTCTTAAGATTTATGCAATATGCACATGTGCAATACAGTAAATTTCACAAATATCCCTTTTTGTTAAATCTTGCGATGGTGTTGTGCAATACATTTGACTAGCACCATCAAAGTTGACCCAGCCTATGTTGCACATGACATGTACTAGGCATGTACATGTACATGAAGCATGTGAGAAAATTGATTCACACATTGTGCAATTTTTATTTCTGAAATAAAGCGTTAGTCATACTTTATCTGCAGAACCCTTCAGGGAGAGTTGACTCATTCAAATAAAGTAAACATTCAACCGCACAAACTACTGTACATTGTATGTATCTTCCCTACTTGACAATTGTTTTAAAAGAGCACTGGCTTTGAAATTATACTGGCAAATTTCCCCATTTCTTCAAATTCAGGAAACAAAACCTCATTTTTGTTACACTTCCAATGCCCTTGCTTGCTCCGTGGTTCAATTTTAACTCGGTCTTGAAGAGTGTTACCCTTACATGTTGCTGTTGTGTGCTGTCATGGTGATGGCTTACATGTACACCCGACCGACCTACAAAAAAATAGAGGTTCAATTTTCAAAGGGTTGGACAAAAAAAGACATCTGTATCCAGTAAAGAAGCCACGTCAGATTTTATTTCAAGAAGTGTGCCATCATGTCTCCAATGTATTTAAACAAAATATTAAAAACTCATCAAATGTGGGTACTTTATCTTCCAGCCCATCAGATTTGACATTTGCTTTTTAACAACACCCTATAGATTCACTAGATTGTACGAAAATACACTCAGATTTGGGGAATCATGTGGCATGTCATGTGAGCATGCACAGTATCTCAACATGTAATTACAGTGTGTATTCTGCATTTAGACTTGACCACATGACTACCTACAAATATACATGTACATGTACGCATGACATTATCAAATCAATCTAAAGCAAAATAGAGAAAACTTGAAATAGTACTTCCTGAAATAATACTACCGTACATGTATATGTAGATAAGAATTTGTGAATTTATCTATAGAGTTTAGTATGAAAGAGTAACATTTTTTTGTTAATTCTACATCATTTTGAATGGTTCATGCACATCTACTGGCTTTTGTTGATGTTTGTTAAACAGATTATCCTTGTTGTCACCCCCATGAACACACAAAAACAGGCTTCCTACTTTCCTTGCTTGAGCTTCGTACCATATATGAGTCATCTACAAAGAATAGAGTACCTCTGTGAGACTCTCCATACACACCACACCAATCACAATTCAGTATAACAGCCTTGGTCTACATGACTTGTAACATACATGTATACTGTAAAGTAGCCTACAACTGTAAATGTAGTACAGTATATCCCAGTCTCAATTTACTGCAAGGAAATATTTTGTTGTACACTTGCAAATAATACAATTAATTTTCTTTAGGTAATGTTTTTTAACAGCATACTTACTGCATGCATTTTAATTACATCCCTGTAATTACAAGTCAATTAAACAAGTAAAACAGCACTGTAGTTCACCTGTACTTGAATGTTCTAAAACAGTCCTACAGATTTCTACTAGCTAATTAAAATAAATCAACAGTCGATATTAAAGTTCTTCCAACACAAAACATATTTTAAAATACATACATGTACATGTACATAGAAATCGTACCCGAGTAGTTGTCAACCATGCGGGTACTCGAGCATTCGACTACCCGTCGCAGCCTTAATGTATGTATGCTACATTTAATCTTTGTTTGAAATTAACAAATGAAAATAAAGACAGAATACTGAAAAGAGAATAAATGACCTTGTCTGATATTGATCCCCCCCCCCCCCCCCTCAATGAAAGGGTGTGAGCTCTTTGATTGGTCAGGTGGCTGGTCAATAATGCAATCAACATGTACAATTCATGACTCAACTGGGAAAAGTGGGCCCTCCCTATCCTCTACTGAATGATTTACATGCATATGATTCACCAAATACAGTATATAATGAACACATTTTAGACCTACACATGAAGAGGCCTAATACCTTCAAATACAGCACATTAATGTGATATTAGGTGGGAATATTTATTTCTTTTTTGTTTGATTCTTTTTAATGGGGGGGGGGAGGGGCGAGGGGCTTGTTTGTTTGTTTGACCAGATTACATTGTATGCTTGTAGTTATAGGCAAACAACCAGGGGACCACCAGCCTAAATATATTGCAAGTCCTCTCTGATGGACTTGGTAATGAGGATTCAAGCCTTACTGAAGGTTACAAGACTACCGTAATTAACGTTGTATAAACCACCCCTCGTGTCTTAACCGCATTCCTCTTTTTCGCCCCTAATTTTTTTTTTTTTTTTTTTGCCGAGATTTTTTTTTTTTTTGTGTAAGATCATTAATGTAAATTAAATAACGGTAGAGAACCTAGGATAGAACCTTGTGGTACACGATGTAATAGAAGAAAAATTGGAGGAATTATTATTATAAACTACATATTGAGATCTATCAGAAAGATTACTTTCAAACCAAGATGACAGACAAATTTGAGTGTTGTTCTAGTTTTCGAGTGGTGAGTCAACACACCCGATTTTTTTTTTTTTTTGGTGTACCGTGTACATAAGCCGCACCCCCGACTTTGAACTTTTTTTGGCGGCAAAAAGGTGCGGTTAATACACCGTTAATTACGGTACTACTCTACCACTGAGCAATCATGCCTCCCTGTATGCAATTAGAACCAAAATATTTCTTCATTTAATGGGCAGAAAGGTGATCTTACCTTGCCAAATTATTTTCAGACTTCTACTTGTACTAGCCGTTTATATGCAACAAAGCCAGTAGTACACTACACATGTACATGTACTTCACATGTACATGTACTTCACATGTTGTTTGTTTTGTGCAATGAATTATAACCGTACAAATAAAGTCTGACACAATATAAATGGTTCATATACAGTTAAATATATACACTGTATGTACAATATACTGGAAACTTTATGAATACCACTTGCGTGAGTGGTTACTCATTGTCTATCTCTCTTAAGATATGTACTGTATATAAAACTACATTACACAGACTGTAGGCTAAGATAGGTATTACAAAATGGCATTTCTTGACAGACTTACCTGAATTTTATTTCATACTACAAATTAAAAATTAAACAAAGAATACATTTGGCATCATTCCATATACAAATTGGAAAATACATGTAGATATCAGCACATGAGGAAGTTTGTCCCTATTAAAACAAATTCCTGTCAATAACATTATTGGCTAACTCCCTGTACAATTAGGTTACAAATTGTAAGTTTCCTTACAAAAAAAAGAGGTCAATCTTTGCCCTCATATTGAGGAGAGCAGTAATATGCTCTACCGTCTACCAAGCCCAACAAAAGCTGTGAATTGTGTGTGGGACCACACATTCCGATAAGCATCCAAATACACTGCACACACACACAATCTACAATATCAATGGGACTTTGGTCATACACTCATTTCATTGCTCACAAGAGGAAGTTCAAAATATATGTATATTTTTAAAACTATTTTCTTGCCTACTACATGTACATGTACTGTATATAAATTTGTAATCGTATCAAACACTTGTCCGAGGTCCAAGAAGGGCATTGATTTTTGATACTTTGCACAATTCAAGGTTCAGTTCATTGGGGATAGTTATGGAAAAAATAATTTTCATAAGAGGTCACGTGTAGAGTAGTATTCAGACTCTCCGTGTTAATAAGTTTTATTGCTATGCAATTTGCATGTACATGTAGACTACAATAATGTATTTTTGTTAGAATAATATTTGGGAAGGTCCTATGATGGGAATTAAATAAATTTCAAGAACATGTCTATCTGAATGATTTTCATAAATTATACACATGAATATGAGAGAATTATGAACACATTCCACTTTAATATGTGGTTTTGCAACAATATATTTTTTTCTTCTATGAATGCACTTCATGATGTCAATTGATCTACATGTGCTTCCAACATAATAGCTTTTATAACGAGCACTGTTTCAGACATGTATTTGTCCAAAGCCATGCTCACTAATGAGCTGTACGTGTACATGAAGCATAATGTCGCATTTAAAGATCTAAGTTCCAAAAAACATACTCTTATCCATGCATAAATGTATGAAATATGTGTATGTTTAATTCAGTATCATTCCCTGATGGATATAAAGCGAACAAAATACAAATACGAAGCCAGACAACATCTCCTGACAACAAAGATGAGACAGCTATTCCATTTCCAGTTTTCCACCCACACAAGATCCTAAAAATAAGTTCTCCATACAAAAAGGTTTCGGGGTATCAATATGAATGGTTGTAAAAAGCTTCGGGTACTTGCAGATTTGAGAGTTGAATTGATAGGATACCTAACGCGTATGAAGCTTTGAGCAAATACAAAGTCTGACAATATGATGCCATCTGTCCAGACTACTAACATCCATTTGCTATGATTCTCCCAAATGCAAACAAAATCTCCTGCCTTGCATGAAGAACGTTTTGGAATATTGTTTGAATAAATGGACCAATTTGGTTGCTATACTGTAGCAATGGTTGCTTTATTGTAGTAGAGACATGTACTGTACGGTAAGCCCACGTACAAGTAGTGCTTGTTATTAATGCATCAACTTCCTCCCATTTAAATGTCATTGAGCTTATGCTCGGCTCTGGCTTGCTGTTCATCCTACTAATGGTTCCATCAGGTCTAGTATGTACAGTAGAATCCATTAAAGAGAAATCCATCCTTGATAGAATACTACTTTGAAGAAAATCAGAGAAGTAGACTGGTGAAAGTTTGAATGAAATCTGACCCCAAAAATATACAAAATATGTCAAACAAATCCAAAAGAAAAGATATAAATGAAAAAGTGATTACCTTTTACAAAGTGTTTCTGATTGATTATTTCTTCTAAATTATTTTGCCAAGTAAATCTGTGATATTTTAAAAATGAACTACAATTTGTAACTGATATGATCTTTAAATGCATGTTCTTATCATATTTTGAATGACCAAGAATATCATTTTGAAATTCTGCATGTACATGACATATCTCTTCTTGTATACATGAGTTACAGTAGGATGTCGGTATCAGCAAAGTTTTAACAAAAGTGAAAGCACTTCCGCATAATAACATGTTGTATCATGTACATGTACATGTGTACATAACAAAACAAACCCCACACACACACAAATAATGATAATGATGATAATAATATTTTAAAAAAATAATAATAGTATTAAAAAACATGTAAAAAAAGACATGCTCACTACATTTACAGTACATTCCAAGTTGGTAACAGATCTTTATATGAAGCAAAAACCTATCAATTTCTGACACAATTGACACATTGCTTTTAAATTAAATGTTGACGGCATAAAACCCTTCTATTTGATAAACGTGACAATCGTAACAGGCCGACTTATATTCCATTTGTAACTATTTTCGGTGAAAGATTCACCTTCCACAAGGGATGAAAATAACAAACAAACAATGCATGTTGATGGCACTTGCAAAGGTCACTCCTACACGTTAAGGTCGCTCCTACATGTACAGTCACCAGTATCAAAGCACAAAGCAGGTAACTCAAGCCTCATTGAACTTTCATCAATAATTTCCTGTTTGTGAAACCTGAGTTGGGCTGTTCCTTGTTGACCATGCTCTTCCCTCCCTTCAAGTCAGCTGCCTTGAACTAAATGGCAGCTTGTCTGTTTTACTCTGGGGCACACCATCAAGAAACAATTCATGTACACTGCACAATTCAAATGGGATAATTTCACTATGCCTCAAACCACCACTGTAGTGTAAATCACATGGAATTACAATTTACAAAGAAGGGAAAACAATGCATGAAGCAAGAACAGGCTACAATTTTGTAGTTTAAAAAAAAGAGCATTAATATGGACGCCATGTATCGGTACAGTATACATGTACATGTACATGTAAATGAAAGGAGTCTCAGTCTCCAGAACTCTCACACCAGACAATTTGTATTCATAACTGAATAATTTGGTACAGCAAAAGTCATTAGGTACCGATTGTCTTCTCACAAAATAACACATGTGGGCTTAACTTGTATTTTTACATCGTACATGTAGCTTTAGCTAAATTCACATTTTTCCTTAGAATTTATTATGATTTATATGACACATCTTTTGAGAGAATTCTCAATATAGTGTTGACAGATCTCAGTCAAATTTCATCTGCATGTTGTACAATATCTTTTTTAATTAAAAACTTCATTTTCCATTAGACACTAATTCTCATTGTATTTCAAAAAATCATCCGTAAACTCCCATATTTTATGCAATATTTGGGATCCCAATATTGTTGTGCATTAACCATCATATGTACATGTATGTTCTTAGCACTTGTTAATGTTAGCAGAATGCAAGATATCATAGATCAACAATGAAATTTGAACTAAATAAATTGCACAGACTTCCAGAAGAGTCACACACTGACTTTATAAAACAAAATTTAGGACACACTCTTTAGACTTTAGATCAATTCTTAAAACTCTCAAACACCAATGTACTAAACTCACTTTAGTCCACTAAAAATTGGCACTTTAGTAATTCGATTTACCAATGTTGGAAAAAATACTTTAAAAATTGTAATAAAAAATCTATCAATCTATCATCAATCCTGGTCAAGTGTCGTTTGGTATTCCTTGTGTGCATTTCTTGATTGCCAGGAGTGCTGAACCACCATGTAAAGTGATTTTGATGTACACAAATTTGGTGGTAAAAGAAAAACTTGACTTGATCCATATCTTACTCAGGCCCACATGTTGGAGATACTCAACAACAAAAAAGCCACAATCAAGTCTGGTCTTGGTCTTGGAGGTGTCTATGATGTACAGGGAATAATTTTCCTCAAATTTTTTTATTAGCAATTTCAGCCGATGGATAAATATTTCAAATGAAATTCTGTACATTTCTATGGAAGAAAACTGCTACACAAAAGATATTTTGTATAGCAGTCATGCAAAAATGCATAGCAAATTGCGATGCGATACCAGGAAAATTATTCCCTGATGTAGGTAGTGGGAGCCTCAACTACCTCTTTCATTTATGCAAAAAATATGATTTTTGAAGAGTCATATTTAAAATTAAGTCTTTCAACAATATTTTCTTTTTTTTCTGCCATTTTCTGTACAGAATGTGTGTGAAAAATGTCTTCTCTTTGGCACTAAATTATACTAGATTATGGTCAGATCTAATGCATTGTGCGCCCACAGATTAAGAAATTGTCAACAATCCAGGAGCAGGACTCAGGAGTTGAATTTGATGTCATCAGAAAAAGGGACAAATAGCGTAGGGAGTAAGGGAGTAGGGCTAACGCGTATAATGCTAACTCCAGGAAGCTCGGACGCCAACGCCAAAAGCAGGTTGGGCGACATTATCTCAAAATATGCTCCTCTGGGCATCTGGCTGGCCACTTGAAATTACAATTTGAAGAAGTCTTTGATGGGAAAAAGGAGTTGATTCTTCGTCCTACCCCGAGGATTCTTCCATGTTGTATCGTCGATTCAACCGGGGAACAGAAAGTATGCACTACCGCGAATGCGTACTTTCTCTCCGCCATGTTGAGTCGACGATACAACATGGAAGAATCGTCGGGGTAGGACGAAGAATCACCCCTCTTTTTCCCATCGAAGACTACTTCAAATTATAATTTCAAGTGGCCAGCCAGATGCCCAGAGGATCAAGGAGTTGAGCAACCTAGTAGATCCAAGTCAAAATTGTTATTACTCCCTTTGCACATTTTGAGATAATGTCACCCAACCGGCTGTTTGAATGTTTTCAGATGCACCTGCTGAAGCTCCGACGCCTTCGGCATCGGAGCTTCCTGGAGTTAGGCCAACGCCAAATGTACGCATGTAGAGTCTACGATAGCAGAGACGCCAAGTTCAAAGATCAGCAACGCGTGACATTTGCATGATTCGGTGCGCAAGTGCTGGGCGAGGGTATAACACACGTATAAGGTATAGCATTTTTTCAAAACCTAGCGCGCGCGTTGTGCGTGAGAGCATTTCCAGACCCTCGAAATGCGTGATGTCACGCCTAATGCGTGATACTTGGTAACTCCGGGAAGCTCCAACCCCGGCGCGCCAGCGTCGGAGCTTCGGGCGCACTGTCGTGGTGGCTTCGACCAAAAAAAATGGGGCGACGTTATCGTTAAAATATGCAAAGGGAGTACTTACAATTTTTACATCATAGGGTGCACGAATCCTCAGGGCATAAGAATGATCACTTGAATTCATAATTTGAAGAAGTCTTCGATGGGAAAAAAAGGGTTATTCAGAGCCCTCCACAAACGATTCTTCGATGTAGCAGCGTCGATTCAAAATGGCGAAGAGACTGTACGCACGCGCGGCAGCGCCGCAGAAAGTATGAATATTCATGCTATCGAGTGCCGATCGCTCGAAATCGCTGAATATGCACGAGGTTGAGAAGGGCCGAGGGCCGCTCTGTTTGTTCGAGTCGTGCATATTCAGCGATTTCGAGCGATCGGCACTCGATAGCATGAATATTCATACTTTCTGCGGCGCTGCCGCGCGTGCGTACAGTCTCTTCGCCATTTTGAATCGACGCTGCTACATCGAAGAATCGTTTGTGGAGGGCTCTGAATAACCCTTTTTTTCCCATCGAAGACTTCTTCAAATTATGAATTCAAGTGATCATTCTTATGCCCTGAGGATTCGTGCACCCTATGATGTAAAAATTGTAAGTACTCCCTTTGCATATTTTAACGATAACGTCGCCCCATTTTTTTTGGTCGAAGCCACCACGACAGTGCGCCCGAAGCTCCGACGCTGGCGCGCCGGGGTTGGAGCTTCCCGGAGTTAGATACTTGGTAGCTCTGCGATAGTACGCTATGAAGTCAAAAGTTGACTGGAACAAAAATACTCTGGTTGGTATATATTTTAGGGGAATGCATAGGGTCTATACATTAACTGATCTAAGAGCATATCCTTTCGCTCGTTTTGACTTTGGGCGGTCAGCTCTAACGTTTAGTCAGTGTTGAATGAATCACACAGTCACACAGGATTTGCATGTGGATTTTGTAGGAAACACCGCTACAAACCGGTGCTACTGCATTATCACACAGTACACTTACAAACGGCATTCATTCAAAATCAATCGAAACCACACATCCCGCATGGCAACGGATTTTATCATTTTATACACCACATTACAAAATAAAATCATCTGCAATTTTTCATAATGACCGTAAAGAATACAAACAAGAATACTCACTTCCGCAGGCTTACACATCAGGCGATAAATAGTGAACCAAACAGGGAGAAAAAAGTATCAGAAATAATATCCTCTGACTGTGTCGATGTCTCGTTGACTAAAAATATCTTAGAATGCGCGCGCGCCCGCGCGGGGTGCAGTGCGCTGAAGCTAAGTTCCGTGAAGGATGTAGCTAGCTGTGTGTGCTGTACTTTGCGCTGCTATATCCCTCCCGTAGAGCGTACAGAAGAAAGAAGAAATCAATCCAACAAATATGGGGCGCCAAGTGTTACCCTAGTTTTTCGGTATAAAATCACCTCATTTTGTTACAAAATTTGTACCGAATTAATTTTGTTACAAAATGATTTGTACCAAATTTATTTTGTTACAAAATGAACAACAAAAACTTATTTTGTAACAAAATTTTATTTTGTTAAAAACTTTTGTAACAAAATAAATTTTGTTACAAAATGATTTGTACCGAATTCATTTTGTTACAAAATGATTTTTACCGAATTCATTTTGTTACAAAATCATTTTACCGAATTCATTTTGTTACAAAATGATTTGTACCGAATTCATTTTGTTACAGAATGAATTTTACCGAATTCATTCGGTTACAGAATGACTTTTACCGAATTCATTTTGTTACAAAATGACTTTGTACCGAATTCATTCTGTATTACAAAATGTTTTTCTTTTGTGGACGGAATACATTTTGTACCGAGCTCATTTTCATTCTGTGTACGAAATTATAGTCCGTGCATATAGTTTTGTGTCCGCGGAATGCACGGTCAGTGAACAGTTGATGCCTGGGGGAGAGGGGATTAAGTATTAGCCTTGATAAGAAGTTGTGTTCATACTACACGCACTGCCACATCCTGACAACACACTAGTAGCGTACACATGGTGTGTTTACACTTAATAATACAAAATGACTTTGTGCCGAATTCAATCTGTAATACAATTTTTTTTTGTGGACGGAATACATTTCGTACCCGTACTCATTTTCATTCTGTGTACGGAATTCATTCTGTAATACAAAATGTGTTTTCTTGTGGACGGAATTCTTCCATGGGTTCCAAAATCATAGTAATTTGTGTACTATATCCACCTTATCGACCCCCCTCGCCTCATCACCCCCTCTCGATACCACCAGCCCCTCCCGCTACCCCCTCCCAAGTCCTCCAGGGTATATTACAAAGAACAATACAGATTTATAACTTGCAAATATTTATAGTTATGCATATCTTTTTTCTCGTCATACTTTTACAGGTTCCAAAGGGCCTGCATTAGGGCCCACAATTTGATATTATATTATTTCAATTCTGTAACGAGATTTGTGTACTTTGTTTTGTATAGCGCCTTGAGTAAGTTATTAACTAAGTGCGCTTTTAATATGAGTATGTAAATATTATTGTTATTGAGAGAATATAGTTTATTAAACTATATTCTCTCAATAACAATAATAATTAATGCCGTCAGTATATTTGTCTTTTGCTTACTTATACAAAATTCTTAGCCCAAATTCTTAGCGAAACGCTTTGTTTATGTCCAGATTAACTTTAACTTCCAGTATCTTGGTATTATTGAGTGTAGACACACCCACACCATGTATACGCTACTAGTGTGTTATCAGGATGTGGCAGTGCGTGCAGTAAAAACACAACTTATTATCAAGGTTGATGATTAGTCCCCTCTCCCCAAAGCATCAACTGTTCACTGGCCGTGCATTCCGCGGACACAAAACTATATGCACGGACTATAATTTCGTACACAGAATGAAAATGAGCTCGGTACAAAATGAATTCCGTCCACAAAAGAAAAACATTTTGTAATACAGAATGAATTCGGTACAAAGTCATTTTGTAACAAAATGAATTCGGTAAAAGTCATTCTGTAACAAAATGAATTCGGTACAAATCATTTTGTAACAAAATGAATTCGGTAAAATGATTTTGTAACAAAATGAATTCGGTAAAAATCATTTTGTAACAAAATGAATTCGGTACAAATCATTTTGTAACAAAATTTATTTTGTTACAAAAGTTTTTAACAAAATAAAATTTTGTTACAAAATAAGTTTTTGTTGTTCATTTTGTAACAAAATAAATTTGGTACAAATCATTTTGTAACAAAATTAATTCGGTACAAATTTGTAACAAAATGAGGTGATTTTATACCGAAAAACTAGGGTAACACTTGGCGCCCCATAAAACAAAGGCATGTAATAAGTGGTTGAAAACAAATCAATGAAATAAACAGAATGGTGATATACAAAGGCCCCACTTTTTCAAGCACCCGAAAAGTGCCCCTTTTTACATAGGAAAAGTGCCCCTTTTACTTTGTAAGAAGTGCCCCTTTTTACATAGGAATAGTACCCCTTTTAATTGACAAGTGCCCCTATTAATTTGTAAGAGTGCCC